>CAUYTI010123760.1:0-13794 GCA_963575145.1 Galago senegalensis
GGGATCACTTCTGAGGTTTATTTTATAGGGGTACAGGTGAATCTTTCTAAGAGTAGAATGTGAACGTTTTTAAGCAATAACTGAGAAAATGACATGAAGGCTGTGTTGACCAGTTTGATGGAAGTATTTCAGAATGTATGTGAAAACCCCACACTGTACCCCAGAAGTGCATTAATGTACATAGTTAACATTCAATTAAAAAAAAAAGACTCTTTTACAGAAGAAGTAATGCATTTTCCTCAATGTCTGAAATCTGTGCTATTTAGGTAACCAAGCCAGAGATATGCATGTACTAGTAAGGCAATACAGTTGGATAAAAAAGCAAATCTTTCCATCTCAGGCTTGCAATTATCTATTTCCCTTAACTCTGTAACAACCACCAGGTCACCAGCCCAGGATCAGTGTTTATCACTCCTAATCAATAACCTTCCCCACCCTCCCTGGTAACTACAGATCTCTTTGTGATATTCCCTTGCTTTCCTTCATAGCTTTACCACCTAAGCATGTATCTACAGACAATATAGTTTAGTTTTCCTTGGTTTTGTATTTTATATTAACAGAATGCTGTATTCCTTTTTCTTTCTTTCTTTCTTTCTTTTTTTTTTTTTTAGAGACTGAGTCTCACTTTGTTGCCCTTTGGTAGAGTACTGTTGCGTCCCAGCTCACAGCAACCTCCAGGTCTTTGGGCTTAGGCGATTCTCTTGCCTCAGCTTCCTGAGTAGCTGGGACCACAGGCACCTGCCACAACACCCGGCTATTTTTTGTTGCAGTTTGGCTGGGGCCAGGTTTGAACCTGCCACCCTCAGTATATGGAGCCAGAGCCCTACTCACTGAGCCACAGGCACCGCCCAGAATGCTATATTCTTTTAATCTTATACAAGGTACATTGCAGAATTACTCTGTTATTTAAAAAAAAACTAAACCAGATTAATTGTACAGGGCTATTAAATTGATAAAACAGATTTAAGATTCAAAGTAATATAGGAAATGTTATATAGTCATTTTAATTTTTCTGTGAAGATAAGCAAAAAGTGTATCGCCTGGGAAGAGTTAACTGTACAAAATGGGAAAGCATATTCAACCAGAACAAATCTCATATCCTTCAAAGGAAGCATAGTAGACAAGCATACATATTGTTTCCTAGTGTGAACAAGTTAATCTTTTCTGAACTAAAAAGTCCCAAAAGGACTTGTTCTTTTCACTTTTACATGTTGAGTGACATCATGCAACTGAGATTATCAGCTATCCAATCAGTATCTCCTTAAAATTCTAGGAAGCAGACAGGATGTGGAGGTAGATGGTATTTGATATCAGCAGAGTGTTGCTTCTTAAAAAGAATGCATGTCCTGGCTCCGCCTCTGTAGCTCAGCGGCTAGGGCGCCAGCCACATACACGGGAACTAGCAGGTTCAAATCTGATCCAGGCCTGCCAAAGAACAATGACAACAACAACAAAAAATAGCCAGGCATTGTGGCGGGCGCCTGTAGTTCCCACTACTTTGGGAGGCTGAGGCAAGAGAATGGCTTGAGTCCAAGAATTTGAGGTTGCTGTGAGCTGTGATGCCACAGCACTCTACCGAGGGCAACAACTTAAGATTCTGTCTCAAAAAAAAAGCATACCCTAACTCACAAAATCCTCAAGTCCTGTCTGAATTGTGTTCAGTACATTTTCAGGATATAACAACAAGTAATAGTTGTAGCATTTATAGTATGTGAGGAACTGTTCTAAGGGTTTTGTTGATATGTCCAAATAATCCTCACAATACTATATAAAGGAGGTACTATTAATTTCCTCATTTTACAGCTGTGACAATTGGTCTAGATACGTTAGGTAACTTGCCCAAGATCAACTTGTAGTAGTAAGTGGTTCAACCCAGGCAATCTGACTTTAAAGTTCATGTTCATACCCACTACACCTCACTGCCTCACATGAACTGAGGGCTCTTCTGTAAGAACTAAGTCCTGTTCTGGGAGGGCGAGGTGAGTGGATTGCCTGAGCTCACAGGTTCAAGACCAGTCTGAGCCAGAGCAAGACTCTGTTCCTAAAAATAGCTGGGCATTGTGGCAAGCACCCATAGGAGCAGCTAATCAGGAGGCTGAGGCAAGAGATTCACTTGAGCCCAAGAGTTTGAGGCTGCTGTAAGCTATGACCTCACAATGAATGCTCTCTACCAAGTATGACAAAGTGAGACTCTGTAAGAAAAAAAAAAAAAAAAGAACTGGGCAGCACCTGTGGCTCAAAGGAGTAGGGCACCAGCCCCATATAGTGGAGGTGGCGGGTTCAAACCCAGCCCTGGCCAAAAACTGCAGAATTAAAAAAAAAAAAAAATAAGTCCTGGCCTGGCACAGTGCCTCACATCTGTAATCCTACAATTCTAGGAGGCAGAGGCAGGAAGATTCCTTGAGGTCAAGAGTTCAAGACCAGGGCGGAGCCTGTGGCTCAAAGGAGTACAGCACTGGCCCCATATGCCAGAGGTGGCAGGTTCAAATCCAGCCCAGCCAAAAAAAAAAAGAGTTCAAGACCAGCCTAAGCAAGAGTGAGACCTTGCTCTCTACCAAAAATAGAAAAATAAACGCTGGATGTCGTAGCTCACTAATGGAATCCTAATACTCCAGGAGGCCAAGGCAGGCAGATGGCTTCAGCCCAGGAGTTCAAGACCAGCATGAGTAAGAATGAGACTCTCTTTCTAAAAATAGCTGGCCATTGTGGTTGGCACCCAAGAGTCTGAGGTTGCTGTGAGCTATGATGCCATAGCACTCTACCAAGGGTGACAAAATGAGACTCTGTTTCAAAAAAATAGAAAAATTAGGCAGCTGTTGTAGTAGTGGAGGTGCCTGTAGTCCCAGGTACCTGGGAGGCTGAGACAAGAGGATCACTGGAGCCCAGAAGTTTAAGGTTGCAGTGAGCTATGACGAAGCCACTGCACTCTATATAGGGCAATGGAGTGAAGACTCTCACTCCATTTTTATTGTCTCAAAAACAAATAAACAAACAAAAAACCCAACTCAGTCTCATAAATATTAAATATTTTTTAGTTACCAGCAGAGGAATTTACCAAAGATATCCAGTTACATTAGAAAAACATTTCTATCAGTGCGACTGCCTAACGATGAAGGCTTTTTGAGTCAAAAATTTTGCACTTTTCAGTCTCAAATATTAAAATGCCAGCCTGAGCAAGAGTAAGACCCTGTCTCTAAAAATAGCCAGGCACTGTGGTAGGCACCTATAGTCCGAACTACTTGGGAGGCTGAGGCAAGACAATCACTTCAGTCCAAGAGTTTGAGGTTGCTGGGAGCTATGGATGCCATGGCACTCTACCTCAGCGGGTCACCACCAGGTGAAACTCTGTTACAAAAACAAAAAAGGCCATACCCATAATTCAGTAGGTAAGGGCGCCAGCCATATACACTGAGGTAGGCAGGTTCAAACCCAGCCCGGGCCTGCTAAACAACAGTGACAACTGCAACAAAAAATAGCCAGGCATTGTGGCAAGCACCTATAGTTCCAGCTACTCAGGAGGTTGAGGCAAGAGAATCACTTAAGCCTAAGAGTTTGAGGTTGCTGTGAGCTGTGACACCAATGCACTCTACCAAGGGCGACATAGTGAGACTCTGTCTCAAAAAAAGGACCATGAATTAAATGTACAATGTAAAAGTACAAAACTTTTACACAAGAATATAAGAGAAAATCTTCCAGACTTAGGTCAAAGACTTCCTAGAAATGACACCCAAAAGCACAATTTAAAAAAAAATCAATTAAATTAGACTTCACAAAATTAAAAGCTTTTACTTTACAAAAGATCCTATGACAGGCCAGGGGAGGTAGCTCACGTCTATAATCCTAACATTCTGGGAGACCAAGGTGGGTGGATTATCTGAGTTCACAGGTTCAAGACCAGCCTGAGCCAGAGTGAGACCTCATCTCTAAAAATAGCCGGGTGTTGTGGTGGGAACCTGTAGTCCCACCTACTCGTAAGACTGAGGCAAGAGAATTGCTTAAGCCCAATAGTTAGAGGTTGCTGTGAGCTATGACATTCTATTCTATTGAGGGTGACAAAGTGAAACTCTGTCTCAAAAAAAAAAAAAAAAGGAAGAGAATGTAAAGATAAGTTACAGACTAGTAGAAAATATGTGCCATATTTCTAAACCATGTATTAATATATATGATAAAGTTACATTTATGAAGACGTTTATAAAAAGAAAAAAGAAAAAATACATAGAGAGGGCGGCACCTGTGGCTTAGTAGGTAGGGTGCCAACCCCGTATACCGAGGGTGGTGGGTTGGAACCCTGCCCTGGCCAAATGGCAACAAAAAAATAGCCAGGCATTGTGGCTGGTGCCTGTGGTCCCAGCTACTCAGGAGGCTGAGGCAAGAGAATGGCTTAAGCCCAGGAGTTGGAGGTTGCTGTGAGCTGTGATGTCACGGCACTCTACCAAGGGCAATAAATTGAAACTCTGCCTCTAAAAAAAAAAAAGAAAAAAAACATGAAACAAGGAATTAAAGAGGATATACAAAGGCCAGGAGCAGTGGCCTAGCACTCTGGGAGGCCAAGGCAGGTAGATTGGCTGCATTCAAGACCAGCCTGAGCAAGAGCCAGACCCTGTCTCTAAAAATAGCTGGGCATTGTGGCAGGTGTCCATTGTCCCAGCTTCTGGGAGGCTGAGGCAAGAGAATCACTTGAGCCTGGAAGCTTGAGGTTGCTGTGATCTATGATACCACAGCACTCTACTAAGGGCAACAAAGTGAGACTGTCTCCAAAAAAAAAAAAGAATATACAAATGGCTAATAAGCACATGAAAAGATGTTCAATATCATTAGCTACTGAGAAAATGTAAATGAAGACTATGATGAGTGTTACTTACTATACATCTACAAGAATAGCTAAAATAAACTGTCACAATGTGAAATGCTGTCAAGAGTACAGAGAATCCGGTTCTCTCATCCACTGTGGGTGTGAACGTAAAACTGTGCAGCCATGCTGGTTAAAGAATTTGGCAGTTTATTAGAAAACTAAACAAAATGAACCTATATCCACACAAAAACTCATATACAAATGTTTATAGAAGCATTATTTATAATAGCCAGAATATGTAAAAAAAAAAAAAAATCCTACAATATGTGACTAGTTAAACTGTGCCATACCATGGGATACAACTCAGCAATAGAAATGAATAAACTATTGATACACACAATAACTTGGATGGGTCTCAAGGGCATTACTCAGAGTGAAAAGGCCAATCTCAAAAGGTCATACATTGTGTGACCTAGTTATGTAACATTCTCAAATTAAAAAAATTATACAAATGGAAAATAGACATCTTAGTGGTTGCTAGGGGTTATGTGTCAGGGATTGGGGGTAACTATAAAGGGGTGGCACAGGGAAATCTTTGAGGCAATGGAATAGCTCTGTATCCTGATTGGGGCAATGGTTACGTGAATCCATGCATGGTAAAACAATACAGAACTGTACATACACATTGAACCAATGTCAATTTCCTGCTTTTGATACTTCACTATAATTATGTAAGGTGTAACTATTGCAGGAAACTGATTAAAGAGTACATAGAATCTCTCTGTACTATCTTTGCAACTTCCTACGGATCTATAATTATTTCCTAAATAAAAGTTTCAAAAAATTTTTAAAAAAGAACAGAATGTCTTCAAAAATAACACATGGAGCTTTTTGTCTGACATCTTAGCTAGGCTTCGGTAGTGGCAGTTCCTCTCCCAGCTTCTCAATGCCTCTCAAGGACGGACGACAAGAAAGATGCCGGAAAGTCAGACAAAAAAAACAAAGACCCAGTGGACAAATCTGGGGGCAAGGCCAAAAAGAAAAAGTGGTGTAAAGGCAAAGTTCAGGACAAGCTCAACAACCTAGTCTTGTTTGACAAAGTTACATATGACAAACTCCGTAAGGAAGTTCCCAACTATAAGCTTATTACCCCAGCTGTGGTCTCTGAGAGACTAAGATTCAGTTCACTGGCCAGAACAACCCTTCAGGAGCTCCTTAGGAAAGGAGTTATCAAACTGGTTTTAAAGCACAGAGCTCAAGTAATTTATACCAGAAATGCCAAGGGCAGAGATGCCCCAGCTGCTGGTGAAGACGCAAGAAGAGGGTCCAACCAACCACATATTTGAAAAATAAAACTTTACTGAACAACAACAAAAATAGCACATGGAGCACGTGTGTATATTTAAACAAATATCAAACTGATAGTAGTAACTCCTTGACAGGATCTTTACTCTCTATATTAAATATTTCTGAAATTTCTATATTTTATACAATAAATATGTTTACATTTGGTAACCAAAGAGAAAATGTTTAAGAAAATGAAAACAATGTTATTTCTCACTGTTTTAAGCAAACTTAAAACATACAAATAGAAAATTAAGGAAATCAATAAAATTTAATTATTAACCCATGTATACATATACATACATAATAGAGAAGTAACCAACAAAACCAATAAATCCAAGAAAAGATCTGATTATAGATACCACTCCATCACCCATTAACAGTCAGTGTGACTTTGGAAAACAATCTAATCTTTATACTGTAGGGGGATCACAAGGTTATAAACAGAACATTAGACACATCACATTCTGTAAATCAGTAGGGAAGAATTCTTATGTCACAATGGAAAATGACCTGAGAAACTGAATATAATTCCTCAATTTATAGCCAAAAAAATTAAGACTACAGAGTAAAACACTTTCAGGTATCTATTTACCAACAGAATCCGTCATAAAACCCAGAAGGTATAGTAGTTGAAGAGTGTTAGTAGAGAAGGGGAGAGAGTTAAAAGGAAAAAGAAAAAAGTGCTGGCTTTGGAATTAAACTGCCTATCAGGCTGAGCGCCCGTAGCTCAGCAGCTAGGACGCCTGCCACATACACTAGGGGTGGTGGGTTTGAACCTGGCCAGGGCCTGCCAAGAACAATAATAACTACAACAACAACAACAAACAGCTGGGCATTGTGGCAGGCGCCTGTAGTCCCAGCTACTTGAGAAGCTGAGGGAAGAGACTCACTTAAGCCCAAGAGTTTGAGGTTGCTGTGAGCTGTGATGCCATAGCACTCTACTGATGGTGACAGAGTGAGACTCTGTCTCAAAAACAAACAAACAAAAAAAAAACCCCTGCCTATCAAACTGCAGTCGACCATTCACAGCTATGTGACCTTGCAGAAGTTACTTAACTTCTTTGGGCCTCACTGTTTTTATATGTAGAATGAGGAGAATACTATTAAATAGTTCCTATTTTATTGGCTTGTTGTAAAGATTACATGGAATAATACATATAATGTACTTACAATAATGCTTAGCAAATAGAAATTGCTCAATAAATGTAAATTAGTATTGACATTATTGTCAACTCCTCTTTCTTTTATACAGTATTGCCATAGGCCTGAAATTAAATCAGGATAGTCTGGTCTATCAACAAATAGCCATAAGGCTAGAGAAACTCTTAACTCTTGAAAACTCTGGATTAATACAACATACACGTGAATACGTGAAAGCGACCAGTGTTATAAAGGTTCTGCTCAAGATGGAGCTACTTTTCAGCAAAACAACAATGCAATTAAGTAGCATAAACAGAGATAGAATATAATAATACAATAGTGTTTCCATTTACCCAATGCAGAATTCTACACATCAATGTGTTTCTCACACAAAGACTTGTTTAACATAAAATTTAATTAAACTAAACTATTTGAACAAGAGCATACCATTCACCAACATTTTAAAAAGTATGTCAGTAATGCAATTGATTATTGCTAATACCTAAAGCACTTCTGGACAGTTTGGGAAGAAACTGAGAAACTCTGTAAAGTGACAGGCTCTTATAACTGGAAAGACAAACTATTGCTCTGGGCTTAATTATACCAAAACACAAGGCCATTTATAATTTATATTATAATGGTTTATAATATATCAATAGACAATCTTTGAAACATATAGGCTATATCAACAAAATGAAACCTTTACTCTCTGTTTAATTTTACAGAACCAATGTCCAGGTTCAGATGGTCATTACAGTAATTTTTTTTTTTTTTTGAGACGAGTCTCACTGTGTAGCCCCCAGTACAGTGCCATGTCATCACAGCTCACAGCAACCTCAAACTCTTGGGCTCAAGCAAATTCTCTTGTCTCAGCCTCTCAAGTACCTGGGACTATGGGCGCCCACCACAACACCCAGCTATTTTTAGAGATGAGGTTTGACTCTGGCTCAAACCTGTGAGCTCAGCTAATCCACCTGCCTCAGCTTCCCAGAGTGCTAGGATTACAGGCATTAGCCACGGTGCCTGGCCATTACAGTGATTTAAATATACTAGATTTTTGTTGTAGTTTCACTTAATTGTATGTGTACAAAATACTCCAAAACACTGGAGAATAGCCATCTGAAGCAATTGTCTTCTACCTTTAAATTCTGTGGTTGCTTTTAAAAGCCCCTAAAAGGAATTCACAACTGATGAAACGTGATTCATAAATACAAAATATGCTATTTTTGGAAATTATTACTACTTTGGTATACAGTAAATTTTTTTTAAAGTTATGGTTTCCGAGTGATATAGAAAACATTTTTAAAATCCATGTTTCAGTTAGGCGTGGTGGCTCATACCTGTAATCCTAGCACTCTGGGAAGACAAGGTAGGTGGATCACCTGAGCTCAGGAGTTTGAGACCAGCCTGAGCAAGGCGAGACCCCATTTCTATTAAAAATAGAAAAATTAGCCAGGCATTGTTGTGGGCACTTGAGGCAAGAGCATGGCTTAAGCCCAAGAGATTGAAGTTGCCGTAAGCTATGATGCCACAGCACTCTACTGAGGGTGACAGACTGAGACTCTATCTCAAAAAAAACAGACACAAAAAAATAAATAAATAATCCATATCCCAAGCTATAAAAAGAAGAGTTTTGGTTTGTTGAGACTGAGTCTTACTATGTTGCCCTTGGTAGAGTGCCATAGCATCACAGCCCACAGCAACCTCAAACTCTTGGGCTTACGTGATTCTCTTGCCTCAGCCTCCCAAGTAGCTGGGACTACAGGTGCCCACCACAACATCTGGCTATTTTTGTTGTTGTTGTTATTGTTGTCATTGTTGTTTAGTAGGCCCTGGCCGGGTTCAAACCCACCAGCCCTGGTGCATGTGGCTGGCACCCTAACCACTGAGTACAGGCGCCAAGCCAGAGGAAAAGATTTTAAAAATATATAAAATTAGTGTTAAAATATTTTCCTTAGGTAAATTATATATTACAGTTGCATTCAAGCTAAAATAAGGCTAAATCCAATTTTACCTAATAAAGCTTATCTAACATGCACATAACAGATACAAATTACACTAGTTTATAGATATATAAAACAGAACATAAAAACAATTCTTTTTTAAGCTGTTGCCCTGGGTAGAATGCTATGGCATCATAGCTCACAGCAATCTCCAACTCCGGCTCAAGTGATCCTCTTGCCTCAGTTTTTCTATTTTTAGTAGAGACAGGGTCTCACTTTTGCTCAGGCTAGCCTCAAACCCGTGAGCTCAAGCAATCCACCCGCCTCAGCCTCCCAGAGTCCTAGGATTACAGGCATGAGCCACTGTGCCCAGCTATAGCTATTTTTCATCTGATTTTAATATTTTTAATCCTAAATGAAAACATTTTCAGTGAACAAACCAAAAATCTTTTTTTCCTTTTATATTTTTCAAAAGATAGTTTACTTTTCCTTAGTAAGCAAAGAGCAGGGGCACTGTTTCCAAAACAGTTAGGAAATTTGTTACAATTACAAAAACTCTGAACCATTTCCTACCATTGTGAAACTCTTTAGTAGTAATTTTCTCTGTTTTATGTCCCACTTCTAAGCAGTAGAATTTAGGGCAGCATATTAAAAAAAATTAAATTGCCTCCTCAGTTACATTATCATGCTCTTGGCTATACTTCAGTTCTGGGACATTTTTTGCTGCCCTGACCATGCACTCTTACACACTACTTACAAACGTTGTCATATATACCTATGATCCCCAAGCCCTGGGTCACAGACCAGTAGCTACATCTGTGTTTATAACCGCTCTCTCCCCATTGCTTGTTCCCCATCCCTCATATCCCCACCTGAGCTCAGCCTCCTGCCAGATCAGTGGCAGCATTAACTCTACTATTAACTGGGCATGTGAGAGATCTAGGTTGAGCACTCCTTATGAGAATCTAATGCCTGATGAACTGAGATGGAGCTAAGGCAGGGTTACTACTAGCACTGGGGAATGGCTGCAGATGATCATTAGCAGAGAGTTTTGACTGTACAGAGATCATGATAAATCAATTGCTTGCAGACTCATATCAAAAGCATCCTGCCCCCACCCAAGTCCGTGGAAAAACTGTCTTTCATGAAACTGGTCCCTCGTGCTAAAAAGGTTGAGGACCACTGATATATTCTAAAGAATATACAATTCCGACTTGCTTTTAAACTAAGACTTCCACTATTAGGGTACACCTCATTCTATACCAATCCAGAACTGTCTCAGCTCAATGAATTAAAAACCTGACAGATAACACTATCCATTTTATATCCTCATTTTATATCCTTAAAGCAACAGTTTTTATATGATAATCAAAATTTAGTGGTAATTTGATGAAGGGTTCCTGACCTGGCAGCATGCCACTGCATACCAGTAAAGAAGCTGAATATCTAAAATGCTAATTATTATTCTAACAAAGCTAGTAGTTTGATATATTGATTGGTAAAAAAATCTTCATTTTTGAATATGCTACATCCCAAAATCCAATTGATAGAAAATAAAAAACTGGCTCAAGGGTGGCGCCTGTGGCTCAAAGGAGTAGGGCGCCAGCCCCATATGCCAGAGGGTGGGTTCAAACCCAGCCCTGGCCAAAAAACTGCAAAAAAAAAGGCTCCACCTTTGGCTCAGTAAGTAGGGCGCCAGCCCCATATACTGAGGGTGGCGGGTTCAAACCTGACCCCAGCCAAACTGCAACAAAAAATAGCTGGGTGTTGTAGTGTTCGCCTGTAGTCCCAGCTACTTGGGAGGCTGAGGCAGGAGAATAGCGTAAGCCCAGGAGTTGGAGGTTGCTGTGAGCTATGACTCCACAGCACTCTACCAAGGACAATAAAGTGAGACTCTGTCTAAAAAACAAACAAAAAAAAAAACTGGCTCAAAACTGCAAACTCTATTACATACTGTGAAATGTATTGGATTGGGGCCAATTTTTTTTTTTTTTTGAGACATAGTCTCATTATGTAACCCTGGTGTCACAGCTCACAGCAATCTCAAACTCTTGGGTTCAAACAATTATCTTACCTTACATAGCCTACCTGGCACCCACTACAACGCCTGGCTATTTTTTTGATATTGTTGTCATTGTTGTTTAGCAGGCCCTGGCCAGGTTCGAACCCACCAGACCCAGTGTATGTGGCCAGAGCTCTAAGCACTCAGCTACTAGCACCAAGCCATGGGCCAAATTTTTAACATATGGTTTTGGCAATTTCTGGCTTTTTTTTTTTCTTTGCCGACAGAGCCTCAAGCTGTCCCCCTGGGTAGAGTGCTGTAGCATCACAGCTCACAGCAACCTCCGACTCCTGGGCTCAAACGAATCTCCTGCCTCAGCCTCCCAAGTAGCTGGGACCACAGGCGCCCGCCACAACACCAGGCTATTTTTTTTGGTTGCAGCCATTATTGTTGTTTGGCGGGTCTCACTGGATTCAAACCTATCACCTTAGGCGTATGTGGCTGGTGCCTTAGCCACTTGAGCCACGGGCGCCAAGCAGCAATCTCTGGCTTTTATGCCAATATTATATTGATGAAACTGACATCAATTTAACTTATTCTCAAAGTTCCACACTAAAACCAATTCACAGGTATTTCCAATAATTCAATGATACAGTTTACCTATAGGAAAACCCTAAATTAACAGAATCCATGGTTCTCACCTCCTAAGAGAATTTATCTGTCAATAATTTCAAGAGAGCAAAAAAAGTATCAAGATAATAGATACTTATGTTACCACCTTGCTTGTCCTCTCCACAATTCATAAGCTCAACTTAAACCCACAATAAAAACCTAAGACAAATACAACACTCTTTTGAGAGCATATGATAAAATACTGTTTTATGGTGAAACATTGTTTGCAGTAAAATTATTATAACCAAGTTTTTCTTAATAGATTTTTTAATGTTAATAGATTTACATTATGTTACAGTCTGTGTTAAAGTGATTATTTTATTGGGAAGGCCCAGTGTATCATGAAGTAACACAGTATCTCAGTGTGGAAGTACAAAGTCACTAAACTCAGCTAGGTCAAGCTTAAGATCTGGTTACAATGTGTGTATAAGAGGGGTACAGGAATATTGACAGCACAGGTCTGCTACCAATCCACATCCAAACAGGTAGCAGTGGCAGCATGTAAACACTGATTCATCCTTCAAGTGTGCCTGGTCCCGTGCTCTCCTATTTTTAGTTAACTTCTTGATTTCTCAAGGCCAAGAGAACCTAAGACCTAAAGTAAGAATCACTGTCATGATGATACCTGTGGTCAAATAGCTTTTTCTGTTCTTGCTCTACTGTCAATCCCTCAATGTGTTATATGATACCCTTAAAGAAAAACAAGAACAAGAACCAGGTTCCAGGTCTAAAAACCACATGCAAGCAAAAATTAAAGATAAAGCATTTTGTAAATAACAAATACCTTTTTTCGTAGACAGTCTCATTATGTCGCCCTCAGTAGTAGATTGCCATGGCATCACAGCTCACAACAACCTCCAACTCTTGGGCTCAAGCAATTCTCTTGCCTCAGCCTCCCAAGCAGCTGGGACTACAGGTGCCCACCACAATGCCCAGCTATTTTTTTTTTATTGTAGTTGTTGTTAGCAGGCCTGGGCCAGGTTCAAACCTGCAAGCCCCGGTGTATGTGGCTGTCACCCTAACCGTTGAGCTACTGGCACTGAGTAATAAACATCTTATTTGTAAACAAATATAAACACAACAAAAGTGAAAACAATCTAGATCCTCCCCCCCAAATCTCTGCAAAAAAAGTCAAACAATTAAATTGGGAACCAAATGGTCTTCCTCTATAAACTAAATCCATTGAAAGAATTACAATTATCTCATACTGTTATTTTTCCATCGAATACAATGGAAATACAATTTTCAAGAACTTCATAGGTAATTCAGCAGAATACAAAACTGCATTTGTACCTCACATAAGTCAATTTGTAGTTCATAAAGAATCAGAGATGTAGAAGCTTTAAATTTAAAACATCAATCAACCTTTATTAACAATATGCCACCATATGAAAAATGAAGGGGGCACTATTTGAAGATAGGAAAGATTTCCATCCATATATTAGCTGTGTTTGGTACACCCAACTACTAACATGACATATTAACATCAGGCCTGAATTAAACATCTCAAAAGAATAGCTAGTTAATATGGCACTCTTATAAGCCAAAAGACTAATGATAATATTAATTAGTATATCTGTGATTTAATAGTTTCTCAAAAAAAGTACTCAAATTTCAATTCTCAGAAAAGCCATGAAAATGTCTCAATCGGCTCGGCGCCTATAGCTCAACTGGCTAGGGCGCCAGCCACGTACACCTAAGGTGGCGGGTTCGAATCCCCAGCCCGGACCGGCCAAACAACAATGACAGCTGCAACCAAAAAATAGCCGGGCATTGTGGTGGGCGCCTGTGGTCCCAGCTACTTGGGAGGCGGAGGCAGGAGACTCGCTTGAGCCCAGGAGTTGGAGGTTGCTATGAGCTGTAATGCCATGGCACTCTACCCAGGGGGAAAGCTTGAG
>CAUYTI010123761.1:0-12685 GCA_963575145.1 Galago senegalensis
TTTTTTTTTGAGACAGAGCCTCAAGCTTTCCCCCTGGGTGGAGTGCTATGGCTTCACTGCTCACAGCAACCTCCAACTCCTGGGCTCAAGCAAGTCTCCTGCCTCAGCCTCCCAAGTAGCTGGGACCACAGGCGCCCGCCATAACGCCCGGCTATCTTTTGGTTGCAGCCATCATTGTTGTTTGGCGGGTCCGGGCTGGATTCAAACCTGCCACCCTTGGTACACATGGCTGGAGCCTTAGCCGCTCGAGCCACAGGCCCCGAGCCTAGAGACAGAGTCTTACTTTGTCACCCTCTATAGAGTGCCGTGGCATCACAGCTCATAGCAACCTCCAGTTCTTGGGCTTAGGTGATTCTCTTGCCTCAGCCTCCTGAGTAGCTGGGACTACAGGCGCCTGCCACAAAGCCCAGCTATTTTTTTGTTACAGTTTTACTGGGGTGGGTTTGAATCTGCCACCCTCACTATATGGGGCTAGCGCCTTACCCACTGAACCACAGGTGCTGCTCCGCTTTGGCTTTTCTAACCCAAGCTTGGGACAGGCCTAGGACACCTCTATCCAGATCCTACCACCCTATTCAGCTACCCCTGAACACTAACAAATGCTCCTATTACTCTGGCTCTTTTTCCCTTTGCTTTTTCTCTTCCCAGTGCTGAGACTTGGAAAGACCTTGCATCTGGTGGAAGCCCCAAGGGAGTAATTCAGTCATAGAAAACTAAGGAACAAAGCCTGGGCTACAGGGAGGGCCTGTGGGCCTGAGATGGAGGCTCCGTGGGGCCCAGCACATGAAATGAGTGAGTTCTCCCAGAGCAAGGCATGCCCTCAAGGACAGGACCTGGAAGATTTCATGGTAGAAGGTGAGAGGAAGAGTCCCAGACAGATCCCTGAGGTCAAAGGTGAAGAGTTTTCAAGAAAGAGAGCGTGGTCAGCAGTGCTAACAAAGCTAAGGTCAAGGAAGTGACCTGCACTTCTTAAGGTAGTGACCCTCACCGAGAACAAGCTCAAGGCTCAGGTGTCACTAGAGGCCCTCAGGTTGGACCTGGTGCCCAGGAACGGGGAATTCTCCCCCCTCCCCCCTGTCCCTGCTATGAGGCTGGGTAAGCCTGGAAAGGCCAGAACCCACCCAGCCCCACAGGTGGGAACCCACTGAACCCCACAGACAAGTACCTGAGACCCCACCAAGCAAAAACAGCAAGGGTCGGAAACCAAACAAATTGTTCCTTTAAAATCACCTGAAATCCGTATTTCAGAAACGTTTGATTTTTGGCTTCTCTTTCCTGCAGCAGGATATTCAAAGAAAACAAATCTTCAACGGCTTCAGCTCCAAAGCAAAGAACCCTCTGTGTGCCTAATTCTGGTCTTTGCTTCAGAACAAACCTCCTTTACTCTTTGGTCTGGATCATGCCCAAGGCAGCCCCGAGCCTCTTGGCCAAGTTGGGCTAGCAGTCCAAGTCCCTGCTGGCTGGCCAGGCCGTAAAGCCTTCCAGAAGCTTCCACCCCAAGGCACTGTGTGTCCAGGGGCTGTGGGCAGCTAATAGAATGTGCTGCCAGTTGGGAGCAGAGGGGCCTTATCTCTGCCCCAAGCCCCAGTGCAGCCAGCTCTTTCCCTTAGGGTTTGGTACTTGGCATGGAAAAGAGAGCTGAGATAGTCACTCAAAGAGGGCAATCCAGGCCTAGTCCATCTGGAAACTAAAGTGGAGTGTCCCATCCTTAGCTTTGGCCATTTCAAAATGATCTAAATCCAGAGACTGCAAAAGGATCAGAACCCAAGGAGGGAAAATGGAGACAAAAGAGAAAGGGAGTTCCTCCTGCCAGGCCCCCCAAGCCTGAGTCGGACCCCACCTCTGTAACCACCCCATACTCAGTCCTGGCCTGAGGGTCAACAAAGTGTCTTCCAATCAGGCACCGTCTGACCTGTGGTGCACTTTGAGGTAGACCACACACAGGTTTTAGTTTCAGTTTGCAGATCAGGTAAGAGGCTTGGAAGTAGTGAGCCCACTCTCCACCCAGCCTTCTGGATGTCCATCCATGTTCCACCCACAGCATCTCATTGCCCTGCCAGGACAGGGCAGGCAGGAGGGGATCTTTCCTTTTTTTTTTTTAGAGACAGAGTCTCACTTTGTTGCCCTTGGTAGAGTGTTATGGCATCACAGCTCACAGCAACCTCCAGCTCTTGAGCTTAGGCAATTCTCTTGCCTTAGCCTCCTGGGTAGCTGGGACAACAGGCACCCGCCACAACACCTGGCTATGTTTTTGTTGCAGTTTGGCCAAGGCTGGGTTCGAACCTACCACCCTCAGTATATGGGGCTGGCACCTTACTCACTGAGCCACAGGCGCCACCCGGAATCTTTCCATTTTTGTCAGTGGCTGAAGAGCAGGTATCTAGGAACTGCTGACTGAGGACCTTCCCAGCCTGGATGGCAAGGGCCCTGCTTGGTGACCTCATGTTCTCCCTGCTACTAGGGGCCAGCTGAGGTTCCAGGTGACTCGGGTTCCTAATGGGCCATAGAATAAGCCCTGCCTGGGACCCTGTTCACCTTACGATTTGCCCCCATTTGCCCCCAAACCGGGACCATCCTTCCTGGTCACCAAGTCAAATAATTCAATCAGATCAGCATAGGAGTAACCCTGAGGATTCTCCAACAAGCCCTGTCCTTGTGGGCTGGAGGACTGCCCAAGGTCAAACTCACAAAAGGGCAGCACTTTTCTCACAAGGTTGGAGGAGTAAATAAGTGCATGCAAGCAAAGCACTTAACCCAATGCCTGGTACGCAGTTAGCATTCAACATTGTGACTATTGTCGTCATTGTTATGCTTCTGCCCACTGGAGCCAAATGGAGAAAGCAAGAGTGCCCTTCCTGTTTACAGCCCTGACCCAACTGTTCTCTGTGGAGGGTGGCGGAAAGGGCACAGGACCTGCCTTGGCCAGGCCTCCACTCTGCTCTATGATCCTGGGGGAAACCCTTTCTGATGTCCCTCACTGCTTTAGTTTTCTTCTCACTGATGAAATGAGGGAAGTGGCTAGATATTGAGTGGGTCCCTTCCAGTTTGGGAATCTTGGATTTCAGCAGGAAAAGTGCCCCAAGCAGAAAGCAGCTGGGCATGTGGGTCCTGCTGAGGAGGCAGAAGTCCCAGAGAGAGGCGAACAAAGGTGCCCTGTGCGGGTCCTGCCTCCAGCCTGGTTCCTGTATTTCCACACCCAGACCCGGGGTTTCCAAGAACCACAGTTAAAAGTTAGTACTTGAAAGTCATCAGTTACATGTTCCTGGAAGCTGGAGTCCAGGAAAAGTGGGGTAGAGCATGAAGAGTGAGAGCAGGATACAGTATGAAAGAGTTTGATAAAAGACAGTGAAAGGAGGAGATGGAGGAGAGGAAGCACGAGTGGAAAGGTGAGAAGAGATGAGGCAGAGATGCAGCCAGGGACTGGGAGAGAGGCCCCTGGGAGACCACAGAGGAGGCACAGCGCAAGCCCAGGAGGCGGAGGCTCTGAACAGCTGCTCCAGCAAGGAGCTCAGAATCACCGCAGCTTTAACTTCCTTCAGCCCAAAGCATACTGCCTGGCCACAAAGCAGAAGCAACAGCTGCTTTCCCAACACGAGTGCAGAGCTCCTGTCAGGTGGCCATCTTACAGCTCCCTTAAAGAATCTCATCCCATGGCCCTGATCCCCTTTGGCCCAGTAGATTTTCTATAAAACATAACACAAATCTCCCCTCCAAAGTAGCACCCTTCTCCTTTGTTGCCCAACCATAAGGGAACCTGTACCAAACTGGCACCGTTGTCACGGTAACTGTCAACCCAGGGCCCCAGCAGATCACAGATCCTGATTTATGCATCCCTTCCATTATGCTGCCATGTGACAGCACTCATGCTGAGCTCTTTCCATGCACTGCCTAATCAATCAATCCTACAGCCACCGGATGAGGTAGAATTTTTTTTTTTTGAGACAATCTCACTTTGTCATCCCAGCTATAGTGCAGTGGCATCATCATAGCTCACAGCAACCTCAGATTCCTGGGCTCAAATGATCTTCCTGCTCCAGCCTTCTGCGTAGCTGGAGCTACAGGCACTTGTCACACACCCAGCTAATTTTTGCACACATTTAGCAGAGACTGAGTCTTGCTATTGCTCAGGATTCTGGAACTCCTAAGCTCAAGCAATCCAACCACCTCGGCCTCCCAGAGTGCTGGGATTACAGGCATGAGCCACCATTCCTGGCTGAGATACAATTATTAATCTCACAGAGGGAGAAACCAGGCACTGTGGCTTCAGAGCCCACATCTTAACCATTACTCAATACTGGGAAAAAATGTGCTAACTGCCCATAGAAGCACAGTGTAATTAATGGTAAATGGCCAAAGGGGCTTTGGGTTCTGCCTCTTAGAAGCAGTGTGACTTTAGGGAAGTTACTTATTTGCTCAGTGCTGGCTTCCTCATCTGTAAAACTAGAATAACAACTTCATAGAGTAGTTGTGAGGATTAAAGGAGATAATATGAACTGCTTAGCACAGGCCAGGGCAGTGCTCAGTAAAGGTTTTGTTACCCAGTGCAGGAGCTCTGGCAAACTTTCAGTCCCAAGGCTACTTCTCTCCAACCAGGCTCTGCATGCTAAGAATTAAAGGCATCCAGGCACAGATGGAGCATCTGCTGGGTGCCATGCATTGTGCCCAGGTGCCCATGAGGGTCAGCCAACAAAGTTCCTGTGCCCTGTGAGGTATTAGGATCCTGGTCTCTGGGTCCCATGTGGTAACCTCCCCTGCCCCCACCCATCCTCACCCCACCCTACCCTCAGCCACCTGCAGGGCCCCTTTGGGTGGGGCAGTCAGGGCAGAACAGGGCAGGGCTGAGTAGCAGGGTATCATTATCGCTGGCAGCACAGGGCTGGAGACAGAGTTAAGCCTTACTTTCTTATCAACTGCCTAGGCCCAGTGCTGAAATGCCCAGCCCATCTATGAGGCAGGGGGCCCAAGAGTAGGGCCCTGTGGTCACTGCCAGCCTTCATCCTCTGGAATGGCCTGGGAGCAGGGCTGGGGATGGCAGGTGGGAACCACAGAACCACCAGACTTAAGTCACTGTGTCATCTTGAGCAATCATTTCCTTCTCTAGGTTTCAGAGTCCCCATCTGTGAAACGAGGGATAGACGGTACCTGGAAGTGGCCCCCAAGGCCCTTCCTGCTCTGAAGAGTTAGGATCCTGTGAGCTCTTTTAGGTGGCTAGGACTATCAGTCCTTCCGTAGATGAGAAACCTGAGGCTGAGCAGAGGGAGGTAACCTCTTCCACAGCACACTAGCTGGTGGCAGAGCTGAGTGAGTGGGCTAGGAGTCCCATCCCACATGTCTTGACCTTCCAGAAGGCCCATGGAGGAAAGGTCTGGAGATGGGGGTCTGCTTCTGTGCTCCCATTCCAGGGTCCACCAGGTTCTAGGAGTCAGCTGGGGACCTCTCAGAAGGGCTACAGACTTGTGGGCACCTGGCAGCCCTGCAGGCTTCAGCCCACGGGGAGGCAGGGCTTCCTGGGTGTGTGGACAGTTGGCCCCACATCTGGGCTCTGATAACACCCCTCCTGTTATCCTTGGGCCAAAGACTGGGCGGGGTACATCTCAGAATCAGGGACAGGCTCAGTAAAAACGAAGAGAGGGGCGAGAGGGAGGGGTGCAGCTCAACAGAGACCTCCAGTCTGGCAAGAGAGAATCCTTGAGGGGACCCAGGCCCTAAGGAAGAGCCTGTGGGGTGGGCTAAATCTCGTTTAACCCTTGAGGAGCTGAGGAGCCTGATCCTAAGGACTTTCCTAAAGAAATGTTATAAATCCCAGGATTTATAACAGAGGGACCCGGAATCTACATCCCAGAGGGCATTGCCATTGGAAGAGTCGTAGCCTCATTTGAGATCACGAGGAAAATTATGTCTTTGCCCTATGAAGAAACTGAGGCCCAGTGTGTGGGGAGAATGCCCCACACCTAGTAAGGCAGGGTGGCAGAGGGACAGGGCATGGACTCTGGACAGGTGCTACTCCTCTGCCCATCTAGTTCCACGATTCATATCCAGGCCTTGGCCCCTGGTTTGGGATCCTCCTCTCTACTCACTACCTCAAGGCTCTCATTTGGGAATGGGCTTGAGGCCCCCAGAGCTGCACCACTATTGCTGCCCCTCTGCAGTACTGAGCAGCCTGGACCAAGCTGTACCCTCCCTCCCCACACACACAGGAGGTGTTAGGGTTCGTGGTTCAAAGTACATATGTGGGCGCACCCCCTGGGCTCAGGGGCTCAGAGGGACTCCTCCCCTCCTTCCCTGCCACATGGCCATAACTGTGGAGCTTCCCAAAGGGAGGTTGCTTTGGCTTTACCCTTAACCTTGGGTCCCAAGAAATTTAATTGTGGCCCCTGAATCCATTTACAGCAAGGCCAAAGCTGGGCTGACTTTTTGTATCCCAATGAGTACAAATAGAAGCCCAAGAGTTTCTGAGATAATCAGGGGTAAAAGTTGAGAAAAGGCTTGAAGCCCAAAGGGGCTTGTTACTGGGGAGACACTGGGCCAAGGCAAAGGGCAGAATCATCATTCCCAGGGTTGAACAAGGTTGGGTGGGGCCCGAGGTCTCTAGGGTTGGTTAGTCCCGCCCCCTTGTGGCGGGACTCGGCAGTCCCGCGATCTGGAGAGAAATCCGGCGATGTGGGCCTCCCAACGCTTGGGAGGGAGGTCAGGTTCTGGGTAATCCCCCCTCTCCCCAGGACGAACTCGTACTCTTACTACACACAGACATTCAGACCTTCATGGGCCCCTGGGAAAGTTCATCTGAACCCTTTGGTGACATCCTTCTCTCTTCATCTCCATCATACATCTTGATTTCACCTGGATAAAAGGTTGGCCGAATGTACCCATCTTTATGTTTCAGGCAGCAGAAGTCAGTGGGCGCTTGATACAAATTCCCACCCTCCTCCACTTTGAGAGTCTGAGCTAGACCTTGGAGAAGCACTGGGCAGTCGGTCACCTGTGCGAAGGTTCATACTGCTGCATTCATTGTGTGTCTACTGTGCGCCAGATGTTCTGCATGAAACACTTACTTCAGTCTCTGACAACATTCCAGGAAGCTGCCGTTCTTTCCAGTCCCAAAGTCACACTGGCCACCAGCAGAGCCACAGTTTGATGTGTCCCGCCCCACTCCACCCCAGGGACGGACCAGAACCAGCACCTGACTCTCCAACAGGGAGGGACTGGCGGGAGACACTGTTGCTGGAAAGAGCCAGGTTGGACTGTGATGGGGTTTCTGAGCCTGAGGACCAGCCCCTGTCCTCCGGTGGGGCAGGACTGGACCGCGCCAGGCCAGTGAACTCCCAGGCCGCGAGCGCCCTCTGCAGGCAGACGCTCCTGGTTTTTTATCTCCATCGTCTCCAGCCCTGCCTGGGCCACTGCTCCATTTTAAGGATAAGAGAAATGCTAGATGTCTCTCCCAAGGTCATAGAGCCAGGCAGGGTTCTGATTCGGTCTCCTCCCTCCTGGGAGGTCTTTGTCCCTGGGTCAGGGCCTCCTCCAAACCCCTTAGATCGGGGACAAGCAGCAAGACAGCTTTAGGAGGCAGGCAAAGGTATTTAATGGGCATGAGGGTCTCAGCACTCCCACCAGGGGAGTGGGCAACTTCAGGGCACAGAAGGCCTCAGGAGGTTGGATTCAGGTGCAGGTGCTCCTGGCATCGCTGAGTACGAAGGGGTGAGACGTCCTCACCTTGCCTGGGGGCCTCCCGCAGCAGGGGCAGCTAAACACACAGTGGGGGCATGAGGCCTCCCAAAGACCCTGGCCCCACAGCTTACAGACAAGGCCCTGCCCGCTGGAGGCAGAGCAAAGGGACTGGGCCGGTACCACAGAGTGTCACCACAAAGACCCTGGAAGCAGCACTGTGAGGCACTCAACCCACTTCACTCTTTTTTTGTTGTTGAGACAGAGTCTCACTTTGTGGCTCTTGGTAGAGTACCCTGGCATCACAGCTTACAGCAACATCCAACTCTTGGACCCAAGCGATTCTCTTGCCTCAGCCTCCCAAATAGCTGGGACTACAGGCTCCTGCCACAACGCCCAGCCGTTTTTAGAGAGTGAGGTCGCACTCTAGCTCAGTCTGGTCTGGAATCTGTGAGCTCAGGCAATTCATCCGCCTTGGCCTCCCAGAGTGATAGGATTACAGGCGTGAACCACTGTGCCGGCCTCCCATTTCACTCTTAACGTTCTACCTCCATGTTTCATATAGGCTTCAAGTCAAAATTTCTTTTAGATAAAAGAAGCCTTATCCCCCACTCCAAGTTATAAACCACTGGACAAGTCGCATCTCATTAATAGCTGAGGACACTGAAACCCAGAAAAAGTAAGTGACTGGTCCAAGGCCAACCAGCAAGTTAGTGGTGTAGACTTTTCTCTTTGTGTGTCCTGGGACTCCTAGATGTATTATGAAGGCGTGGGACCAGCTACTTGGGAGGCGGAGGCAAGAGACTCGCTTGAGCCCAGGAGTTGGAGGTTGCTGTGAGCTATAATGCCACAGCACTCTACCCAGGGGGACAGCTTGAGGCTCTGTCTCAAAAAAAAAAAAAAATGAAGGCGTGGGACCCTACTTTCAATGCTTCTTCAGGTGTAGGACCCCTGCCCCAAGTTCTGAGTGGTCCAGCTTCAGGGCCAGCCCAACCTCAGGTGGTTCCCCCCAACCACACAGCCCACAGATGCTCCTCTCCCAACACTTCTTACCTTCTGGAAGGCTGCAGCCTCGCCACTCCCTGGGGGACCTTTCCCCGGCTTGTGGAGACCTAGAGGTTGGGGCTGGGGGCCAGGGAGGACTGGAGGCTCGAGAGCAAAGGGGCACATTGGGGAGTGCAGACTTGGTGCAGGCACTGACTCGGACCTCACCACTCTCTGCAGCTGGACAGCTTCAGCCATGTACCTGGGGGGTAAGAGGCCAGATGCAAGGGGTCATTGTCCTTCTCAGCCTGGTTCCCTTGCCCGTTCAGCTTGGGGAACAAACAGCCTAGTACTGAGCCCTGCACCCTCCACCCCATTTCTTGGGGCAAGAACCCACAGAGATAAGGAAGCAGGAAGGCTCTAAATGGCTCCCATAGTGCCCCAGAGAAAACCCCAAAGGAACAGAACAGTGAGTGTAGGGGCCTGGGAGTTGTGGTAAGGGGGCAGAGGAAAAACCCAACTTCACTCCACTCTACCAGTCCCAGGGTTTATCTCTTCGGCCTCTGGTTTGTCAACTCACTTGGGTCCCAGCGGTGCACAAATTGTTAAATACCAGTTGCTGACACAGCCTAGGTCGAAAGGGTTGTATCCCTGAAGGTATCTGCACTAGAGGGGGAAAGGGACAGGAAGAGGAGCTCAGAATTAGCAAGAATGGGTGGGCCATCATCCAGTGGCCCTCTCAGCTGGTCAGCTCAGCCAGGGCTCGGCCCAGGGCTGCAGACTCCAAGGGCAAAGAAGCTGGGAGTGTGAGAGGAGGTCTGCTGCCTTCCTGAGCTCCCAGGCAGAGGCCTCTCCCTGCCCTTCACCCACTTCTGATCAGCTCTCCCCAAACCCAGCTTTCCTGCTTTCTAGGGATCCCCTATCCTTTGTATCCCTGCCCCATACACACTGCACATTTTGCCCCATCTGTCTCCATGAGCCACACACATTCTCCTGCTACCTTCCAGGATTTCTGATTTGTTATCTTCTTCTTGCTTATAAACTGTTCCATAGACAGTTTCACCCTCTGCTCCTTCACTTTCTCTCCTCTCATTTTTTTCTAAACGTGTGTTCACTGAATATTACACCTAGAAGAACAGTTGTATGGGAGCTCAGTGATGTTCTCCTGACCATAATCACGTGGCCCAGGAACATCTGGACTGAAAGCCTTCACACAACGCAGTAAATGTCAAGTCCTGGACACTCTACTAGGAGTGTCCAACCTGTGGCCCACAGGCTGTATGCAGCTTATGTGAAGATTTTTTGCTTATCTGTGGTGGCAGAAATCACAAAAATTATGCACAGATCTTTTTTATTTTTGTTCATCAGCTTTTGTTAGTGTTTGTGTATTTAATGTGAAGCCCAAGATGACTCTTCATCTTCCAGTATATGACAGAAAAGAAAAAAGGTTGGACACCCCTGCAAGTTCTCCTCCTCCCCCCTCCCCTTTCTTCTCCCACTCCACCCATCCCACCTGAGTCCCCTCGTCCACTAAAGAGGAGGCTGATATCAAATGTTTTGTCACAACTGAAAGTAGCCTAGGAGCACTTCTGCCCACCACCAATCCCCTGCCACAAAGACTGAAATCTTCACCACTATATCCTTCCTAGCTAGAGCAATCAGGCAAGAGAAAGAAATAAAGGGTATCCAGATTGGGAAAGAGGAGGTCAAACTGTTGCTTTACACTAACAATATGATCTTTTATCTAGGAAACCCAAAAAACTCCACCAAGAGACTCCTGGAATTGATAAATAAATTCAACAAAGACTCAGATTTCAGAATCAATGTACACACAAATCAGTAGCATTTCTATACACCAATAACAGTCAAGCTGAGAGTCAAATCAAATACTTAATGCCATTCACATTAGCTACAAAGAAAATAAGGTATACACTTAACCAAGGAGGTAAAAGACATCTACAAAGAGAACTATGAAACACTGAGGGAAGACATTGCAAATAACACAAAGAAATTGATCAGTAGCATCAATATTGTTAAAATGCCCATATTACCCAAAGTGATTTACAGATTCAAAATACCAATGTCATATTTCACAGATCTAGAAAAAAATAATTCTATGCTTCATTTGAACCAGAAAAGAGCCCAAATAACCAAAGCTGCTTAAGCAAAAGGAGCAAATTTAGAGGCATCTTATTACCAAACTTCAAACTATACTATAAGGCTATAGTAACCAAAATAGCATGGTATTGGCACAAAAATAGAGACATAGACCAATGGAACAGAACAGAGACCCCAGATATAAAACCATTGACATACAGGCTACTGATCTTTGGCAAAGCAGACAACAATATACAATGGGGTAAAGAAGTCCTATTTGATAAATGGTATTGGGAAACTTGAATAGTCATGTGCAGAAGAATGAAGCAGAACCTGCACCTCTTACCACTCACAAAATTAACTCAAGATGGTAAAAGACTTAAATGTAGGGCATGAAAATGTAAGACTTCTAGAAGAAAATGTAAGAAAAACTCTTCTAGATATTGGCCTAAGCAAAGAATTTATGACTAAGACCCCAAAAACAATTGTAGCAACAACAACAATAAAATATATGTGAATTGATTTAATTAAAAGCATCAGCATAGCTAAAGAAACAATCATTAACCTGTCATTTGACCCTATAATTCCTCTATTAGGTATATATCCAGAAGACCAAAAATCACACTACAACAAAGATATTTGTACCAGAATGTTTATTGCAGCCCAATTCATAATTGCAAGGTCATGGAAGAAACCCAAGTGCCCATTGAACCACAAATGGAGCAATAAATTGTGGTATATGTATATCATGGAATACAATGCAGCCCTAAAGAAGGATGGTGACTTTATCTCCTTCATGTTTACATGGATGGAGCTGGAACATATTCTTCTTAGCAAAGTATCTCAAGAATGGAAGAAAAAGTATCCAATGTATTCAGCCCTACTATGACGCTAACTTATAGCTTTCATAGGAAAGCTATAACCCAATTATAGCCCAAGAATAGGGGGAAAGGGGAGAGGGAGGGGAGGGGGGTAGGATGGGTGGAGGGAGGGTGATTGATGGGATCACGCCTATAGTTCATCTTATAAGGGTACATGTGAATCTTTCTAAATGAAGAATATAAATGTCTTAACACAATAACTAAGAAAATGACCTGAAGGCTATTTTAACCAGTTTGATGAAAATATTTCAAATTGTATATAAAAATAGCACACTGTACCCCATGAAAGTATTAATGTACACAGTCATTATTCAATTAAAAAAAAAGTAAAAAAGAGAAACAATCATTAGAACAAACAGACAACCTACAAAATGGGAGAAAATATTTATGAACTATACATCTGATAAAGGGCTGTAAAGGGCTAATATCCAGAATCTACAAAGAACTCAAATCATCAAGAAAAAGATAAACAACCCTATTACAAAGTGGGCAAGAGACATGAAAAGGAGCTTTTCAAAAGAAGATAAGACAAATGGCCAATAAATACATGAAAAAAATGCTCATTGTCAGCTGGGCATCGTGGCTCACGCCTATAATCCCAGCACTTGGGAGGCTGAGCTCAGGAGTTAGAGACCAGCCTGAGCAAGAACGAGACTCTGTCTCTAAAAATAGCTGGGCATTGTGACCGGTGCCTGTAGTCCCAGCTACTTGGGAAGCTGACGCAAGAGGATTGTATGAACCCAAGAGTTTGAGGTTGCTGTTAGCTAAGATGCCATGTCACTCTACCAAGGGTGACCAAATGAGACTCTGTCTCAAAAAAAAAAAAAAATGCTCACTATCACTAATCAGGAAAATGCAAATTATTTTTTTTTTGGTTTTTTATTTATTTATTTTTTTGGTTTTTTTATTTTATTTCGTTGCTTATTTTTTCTTTTCTTTTTTTTTTTTTTTGTCGAGACAGAGTCCCACCCTGTGCCCCTGAGCAGAGTGCAGCGGCTTGGTAGTTCACTGCAACCTCCGACTCCAGGCTTGTGGGCATCCCGCTGCCTCAGCCTCCGGAA
>CAUYTI010123762.1:0-36959 GCA_963575145.1 Galago senegalensis
GTTTTACTGGGTTTAGACAAGGAAGACTTCAATAAAGCTAACTATATATTGAGTTCCACTGATTAAAAATGCAGTTTTAAAAATTCTGCTTTTGTGGTAAATTTCTAGGCAAAACATAAATACTAAGAACAAAACTACAGATATCATACTGTTCCTAAAATTATTTGTTGGAGAAGTGAAATGCTTGTATTCAAACTATCAAAATTCTGACCTTTCAAAATAGGTTTTTAAAAATAATTTTTGAAAATCAGTATTTGCTTTTTAAACTCTTAAAATGTCAATTTCAATTAAAAAAATTCTTGCAGATCAATCTTAAAGTTATTCCTTTCAGTCTCAATTATTTTTCTTATTTTCAACTATATATTTAACACAAAACTAGTTTCTAAATAAACATCTAATGAACAGTTTCAATTTAAGATAAAACTAGACAATCTAATAATATAACATAAAGTCTGAGTGTGATTTATCAAAATTCAGAATTAAATTTCTACTTCTATAATAGTGAAAAACTATCATCCTCTTAATATTCAAAAACCAGCAATTTTGCTTGAGACTAGAAAGTTGTAGAGAGGATCAAACAGATTTAAGCATTGCCCGGCTTCTTCTAAAGTGATGCACTCTTTTATCCTAGAAAAGATAAAAATAGTACTTTTTACTTCATTGAAAATTTTTTATTCATCAAAAATTTCCTATTATCATTGTGACCTAAATGGAGATACAAAAAATTTGAAAGCAATTATTTTGGGTTTAAAGTTTATATATAATAATTAAAAAGGCAATTTTTTTTTTTTTTTTGAGACAGGGTCTTGATCTGTTACCTGGGCTGGAGTGCAATGACATCACCAAAGCTTACTGCAATCTCAAACTGGTAGGCTCAAACAATCCTCCTCCTGTCTTAGACTCCCATGTAGCTTAGACTGCAGATGTCACCATTCCAGCTAATTTTGGGAGTACGCTTTGACTTTGGGATAACGAATATACCAAAACAGCTAGTTTTATGCAATAGTTTAGTAAAAAAAGAAATTCCAGGAAAGTCAGAAATGGAAGACTTAGAATCAGTATCATTTCATGTTATTCTTAATGATTTGGCAGTGATGGCGCAAAGACAGTGGAAAAGGTACATGATTTTATAAGTATTATTTCTAAATTGAATTGCATCTGACAGAAATCAGAGCTTGAGAACGGCACTCCAATCAGAAACCTATGTTTTTACATTGAAAGATAGAAGTTTCAGCATATTTAAATGCATATCCTTAACCTGTGAAGATATATCATTCTTCAGAAAATGAAGAGAAAAAAATTAAATATATGCAAAATTTTCTTTTCACTCTATGTTGCCTACAGATATGCATATAGAAGGAAGTGAGGCCTTTCAAAGAAGAATGGGACAGAGTAAACCAGTAATAACATAATAGTATTTTCTTCTCTTCAGTTAGCTTAACTGAGTTCTTTTCCTAGGTATTAAATTCAGTTGTCATACAAAAAAGAGTTAAGTTCTGGAAGTTATGTAATCTGTCAGAGGGTAATATCCTATTTAGGTAGAATCCTAGAAAAGTGGTCACAAATTCACAAAACTTTACAGATCTGATAGGAAATCAGAATATACAGAGACTGAAACTAAGACAACAAAAAGTAGAATTTGCCATGGAAACGTAAATGTATTCATATTCAATCAAAACAACATACAGCCAATCAAAATGGGTCTAGAAAAAAAATGGGTCTAGATACTAGACAAATGCAGGACGCCAATTTCTGACTCCTATTCCAGAGAAGCAGAAAGCTCTGGGAGTTCAAAGTAAGCCTTTTATCTAACATCAGGTGAAAATCAAGTATAAAGACTATTTTCGGTTTTGCAAACACATCATTTAAGGACTACCTATTTAACCTTCAGAACTTTTGACAAGATAAGGCTGTCATGTTAACCTCAGTTCTTTTCTTTCTAAATCATACTGACAATGTAGAATAAAAAAACAAAAGAACAAATGTCAACTTAAAAAAAGTTTACTCCATACTACAATGATGTTAAAAATGTGATCCTGCTATGAGTCTACCCTTCTGCATTATACCCTTCTCCTTAATATACATTTTGAAAGGCTTTTTTTTTTTTTTTTGAGACAGAGCCTCAAGCTGTCCCCCTGGGTAGAGTGCCGTGGCATTATAGCTCACAGCAACCTCCAATTCCTGGGCTCAAGCGAGTCTCTTGCCTCCGCCTCCCAAGTAGCTGGGACCACAGGTGCCCGCCACAACGCTCGGCTATTTTTTTGTTGCAGCCCTCATTGTTCTTTGGCGGGTCCAGGCTGGGGATTCGAACCCGCCACCTTAGGTGTACGTGGCTGGCGCCTTAGCCAGTTGAACTATAGGCACCGAGCCTTGAAAGGCTTTAAGCTTGATCCTATTTCCATTTGTTAATGCAAAACTATTCTTCCTCTATCTTTTAAGACACAAATTGATGGTTAAAATTTTCTTTTGAATACACATATACAATGGTGCATTTTGGACAAATTCTGGAAGCTCCATAAAAAGTTCTATATAGTTACTATGAAACTCAGCAATTTCATTCCTAGCTGTATAACTGAAGAGAAACAAAAACATGTGTCTACATAATAATCCATACATCAATGCTCATAGCATTATTTATAATACTATGAACATTAGTATAATGCCATAACACTTTCCTAAAGAAAACCACACAAGTTTTGAGCACACTAAAATACACTGCCAGGTAAAACCAGTCATGATGGATTACTGGGTTACCAGTGAAATGCTAACAATTTAATACTCAAAGTCAGTGATTCTCAACCTTTCTAATGCAGCAGCTCTTTAATACAGTTCCTGTGGGTTGTGACCTAGAGGTTGAGAACTGCTGCTCTAAGTAATCTCAAAATATATATTTCACAGGAAAAATACTTCAAAGCTAATGAATATTCTTTTTATTCTTCATATTTATTCCTTTCATACCTTGAAGTAGTCATCTTGGGTAACAAGAGAGTTTCTCAGTCTATTCTCTGGATTAAACAGACAAGATACCACTGTCTGAATGCTTCGGTCCACAGATTTCTGAAACACAGAAGTTTTCAGTAATCTAAAAATGATTTCTCCTTTTACTCCTGTTAATAAGCTTTTTCAGGACAGTTTAATAAACATATTTCCTTACTACTAAATAATTCTGATGCAATTCATAATTCTTACAACATGTCACATAGCATGTAGTTTTTCTAAACTATTTTAGAACTTCAGTGATAAATACTAGTTTAAAAGCTGAATTTATTAAAACGCTAAGTAAATGCCAATGTTTTAAGAAAAAATATTCAGGAAAAAACCAGATAAAAATCAGCTATCAAATCTGAAATTTTTTTTCACCAGGCAGTTCAGGAGTTCTCAACTTTTCCCACTGAGAAGCACCATGGATGAAGTTCACATGCTCTAATGAGAATCCTTCAGTGTTATATATAATTCCCAGCACATCAACTATTTCCAAACTCCTAAACATTTGACAAAACATATGCAAATTTGAAAGTGAGAGTACTATTGTTGTAGGAATCTGCTGTAATGATAAAAATCTCTATTTTAGTCTCTGAATAATTACTGACTCTACCACTTTTGAAAACTGCTGTCAAAGTTTTAATGTTAGAATTTCATAAAGAATATGTTTCATATTAGCTAAGTAAATGTTCAAGAAAATGTAAAAGAAAAAGTAGATATAATTTCCTCTTTTGAAAATTAGAATTCTTGAGGAAATCTGCCCATTGCATTCTGCCAATCATATTAATACAGTATTTATTAAAGTATGATTAATAAATGAAATTGAAAGAAAGGAAAGGACTGCTAAATCAGAAAGTACATGTATATACTGAAAATTTGGGGGGTGTTTGAAATTTCATCTGCAAGTTAAATGCTAAATATTAATTACACTCCATAATTTATAGTTTTCATCTTTAAATTTGGGAAAAATGCTTCTTACAGAACCATTATTAAAATTGGGAAAACATACATATGAAAAATAAATATCAATAAACAAAATTATATGTTTGCCTTTTGTGGGCCATTTCCAGAAGATGGAGTAGCTTCATGAACTGAGCATTCATTTGGCAAAACTTCAGCTCCTGGATCAACTTCATTACAGTGGTAATTAACAGCTGTATAAGCCTACATTTAAAATAACAAAAGTGTTATTGTTGAAAGTGAAATTCAAATACATTTAAAAACCAGCTATTCTTCAAAATGGTAAGCTGATATTAAAAATTTTAATGTATGTTATGTTGACATTCAACTACATTATTTCAGAAACTTTTGTTTTAAACTCAATAGTTCAACTGCAGTAAGGTAGCCTTTTATTTTAAAATGTCTTCTAAGCGTCAACCTAATCAGAATTAGGAGGACTCTAACAAACTCTAGTAAGTATTAAGAGTGTGTCTGAAAATTTTAACTCTTCCTTTATCCTTCAAATATCCAATCCTGTTGAAAGACAGAAGGTAACAAAAGCTCAGGTGTTTTAGAGGCAACATTCCTTTTTGTTTTATTTCTTTTCTTATTTAACACTAACAGCAAAACATTTCTCTTCAAAAGACTTTTTATGGGAAGCAAAGCCAGACACAGATCTAATGCTAATTCTAACTCCTTCTTAATGGTATCTTTCTTGGATTATGTTATTATGCTGTATGCAGAAAAATCACTGCTTAAGTATACATAAACTTGAGAAACACAAGCACAGTTTATCCCATGGGAGTTTGTAATTAATGAGAAAGTAATAGAACATAATACAAGGAGAAATTTAAGAATATTTATAGCCATGTATGATACGGCAAAAGGTCAGGAAATTTTTAATAGTTAAATGAGAATATAGTTTTAAATGAAGCATAGAAAGTACAGATGTAGTTAATTTACTTTACCGGAGGTATAACATAACTCCGTTGTTCTCCAGCAGGCCACTGTGGTGGCATCTTAAAAAAAAAAAAAGAAACAAATTATTTAAATATTCCTACATATTTTGAGATATGAACAAGACAATGTTGAGGTTTTCATTATGCTAACTCCTTTACTTTATTATTATCATAAAAGAAACAAAATGGAAGAAAGAAATGCTTTATGTTTTGTGTTTCTAATTATTTGAAGTTACTTTCATATAGAAGCTTCACCTTTTCCTCAGTTTTCTGGAATTGGCATTCAGGAAAACTCAAAAAATAGTAATTATTTGAATTTATTATCATAGATATGGTCATTGGTCATAGATAGTCCTATCTTTGAAAGGAAATTCACAGAATTACTATCGTATAGCAGTCAGCTAAAATAAACACTGTCAGATATAATTGTAATTTTGTACTCTAAGAATTGAGTAATATTTCAACCTATCTCCCTACAAAAATTTCTCAAAGTTAGCCTAGATGTTTCAGCTATTTGACAGCAAAGATGGAAGAATATGAGTAATAATATAGATGGGGACACCAAATCTTACAAAACAGTTGTAGAGGAAAATTCTTGCTAAGAACACTCCTGCAAAAATTTTATTCCATTATTTGAAAATAATATATAGGTCTGAATTCTGGACTAATTCCAAATTTTTTATTAAATTGTAGGCACTCTTCACTATTTTAAATGACAAATTATTTGGGAAATACATATGAATTAATTAAAGGACTCAATAATATTCCCCTGTAAATCATTTTGTTCCCTTTTAAATTACCTGATAGTTATATACAGGCAGCTGATATCCTGTGATGACCTGAACTGGTGAACTTGGATAAGGAGGATATGCCTGAAAATAAAGTTTACAGAAAGAAAGGATTAACAAGTTAATTTTTTTTAATTAGAAAAGAATATTATTCCCAATACAAAAAAGGAAAATTAAAAAATATTATTTTCCTACACACAATAATATGAGATTCTAAATGAATGACTTACTTTATGAAGAAAAATAATTCTCTGTCAAACATTAGCCTTTTGGGCAGAGAAGAGGAAGGGATAAATGATGAAGGGAATGACTATGCCAGCCTAAGTATACCTCATTTGTATAGTTAATCTCCACCCAGAATTTCTTTCTTATATTAGTGATAAGTTTCTATTAAGACAGATTTTAATGGGGGAGGATGGGTGGAGGGAGAGTAATTGGTGGGGTCATACCCGCAGTGCATCTTACAGGGGTACGTGTGAAATTTACTAAGTATATAATATAATATAAATATCTTAACACAATGACTAAGAAAATGCCACGAAGGCTATGTTGACCAGTTTGATGAAAGCATTTCAGATTGTGTGTAAAACCAGCACACTGTACCCAATGATTGCATTAATGTGCACAGCTATGATTTAATAAAAAAAAAAAGAGAGATTAGCACAAATGCAAAATAACAGCAGTCTCTCATTCATTTTTCTAGAAAATATAGTTTTCATTAAAAAAGACTAGACAGTTTTGTATTCCTTTGATATCATAAAAGTAATGTATAGTAACGTACTCCTACAGACTTTATGTCTTTTTCTGTATTTCATTACTAAAAATTAAGGGCAGTATATAATTCAAAACTGGAAGACAATACAATGACTTACCTGTCTCAATACTTACTGGTTGAAATTATGTTGAAAATATGTAAGTAGCAACATACATGAAAATACCACATTAAGTAATAGCTCACAGTAAATGTTTGAAACAAGTAGGGATTTTTTTTTTCTTGTCATGTTTAGAACAGAAAAAATAAAAAAAGATAATACCCTACTTTTTAGTAAATGGAAAATGTAAACATATGAGAGACACTGCAAAAGTATTGTTCTATTTTGTTACTTTTCTAGCAAAAAAAAATGTTTTTTAAACTGAAGAAAGTAAAATGAACTCAGAATAAAATGTCATTTATCCATAGAGATAACGTCAAATACTACTTAAAATATTAAAGTAGGCTAAGACAAACTAAATGACAGGAGGCTCATAGTTTATAGATACGGTAAAATGTATCAGCAATTTACCCATTACAGAACCAGAATATATCTGGAGTCAGCAATTTATCTATATGAGGAAGCATCTGAAAACTGTTGCAAATAAAGAATAGCTAGACATGCTAATATTAGAGAGAAATAAACTATGCAGACACACGAAGGGAAGTGCTTTCAAATGCTTTAAGGAGTTGTTACACAGAAGGAAAAAAAAAGGAAGAGATTTGTTCTATGTGGCTACAGGAGTCAGTTCGAAGATAAACTATATAGAAACACACTTTTAGCTTATAAAAGGAGTAACATTACGAATGAGGGATTTCTTAAAAAAAAAAAAAAACTAAAAAAAAAGAATGAGGGATTTCTAACAAAAGCAACAGATTTCCATAACCCAAAGTATTAAGAACAGGGACTATATTACCACTTATCATGGAAATAGTGGATATAATTTCCCAGAGGGTACATGAAAGAACAGGAACATAGGCAATTCTTACCTGAACATACTGAGTTATAGGATTCATCATGGTTGGAGGCTGCATGTAAGTTTCAGTGTTTGGATTACTCCAGACACTCTGAAACTGTGGTGGAGGAGGAGGATTAAAAACCAAAGGACGTGGCTGCACATGATAAGCACCTTTTTAAAAATTAAAAAGACAACAAAGCCCATTTTTATTTCTTTGAACCTTCTTTAAACGGTAAGCAAGAACACTTTGTTTTTTTACTCACATAAATTTTGTTTCCTGATTGCAGGGCCCAGTTTCAGCTTTTTACCATGGAAATTTATCTGTGACTAAAAATAAAATAGTAATAAAACCAGAATTAATTTCAAGGTTTTTTTACTTCCAAGATTTGAGTAAAACCCCATGTTCTCTAAAGTTCTTCCTTTCATCAGAAAAACCAGTAATAATGAGTATAGTGAGATCAAAATTTGTCACCACAAAGATATTCTGTCAGCATCAAGTGAAATTTAATCAAAACGCTTTTGTCACTGGGTCTCCAACCCTTCCTGTCTCTACTTCATGAAGGTAGGTGACCAGTAAAAATTAAGCAGGTTCTGACAAGTTAGGTAAATTACTCTAAATTGTGATTCCAAATACAAGTATTCTCTTCCTCCAAATTTTACACATGACTGAATATACTACTTTCCCATAAGATTACTTACTTCTACTATCTTCTGCACATCCACATCATTATAAAATGAAACAAATCCATAGCTAGGAAAATAGATAAATGAAGTATAAGTGCACTATACAGTATATGGTTTGGAATTTCTAGTAGTCTATGAAATAATTAAACTGAATAAAATTTAAGATATGGCAAAGGAAACAATTCACTAACAAAACTGATTAATTCACTTGGGTGAAAGAAAGACAGAAAAAGATTTAAATGTGAACATTAGGAAAATGATTAAAGGACTAGCAACAAACTTTTATCCTCTACAGGGAAGAAATTAACAAAGCAATAAACTTCATTTATGTAAGTGTTAGTTTTAAAGCCTTCCTCTTTGATACTGGACAGGTGCCAGAGTTCAGATATTTTTGATAATTTATAATAAATATGCATTCTACTCACCCTTTGGACACACCAGTTCGGTCAGTGATTATCTTCACTTCTTTTACTGAACCATATCTAGCAAAGAAACTTCTAATTTCGGTTTCATCCATCTATGGAAAAGAATTGAACCTCAAGAGTAAAAATTCAACATTGAGAACTTTTAATTCTACTATAAAAGAGGTTTATAATGATATGGAAGTTTCCCCCCAAGTACCTCCAAATTACCTATAGTTTTTGATTCAGAATACATTTAGCACCTATTCATTGAACAAAAGAATCAATTCTAAACTTTCATGAAGGGCAAAAAATCTTAATTTAACACAGCTCAAATCCCATTATTTACAATGTATTTCAAGGCATAAATGAGACATGATACAGTACCCTAACATCAATTCCACCAACAAAAACGGTGTTTGGCATGATTTTGCCTTCTGGTAAAACATAGCCTTGGCTGGTTGTAGATGATGAGGACTGGGTGCTAGCCTCCCTGGAGATAGTTGAGTTTGGAGTCTCAGGATTTGCAGCAGACTGTAATTCAGAAAATAGACACCATAACTAGATATACTGGCAAAAAAGAATGTAAAACGTAATTTTGTACTCAAAGTATAAAATATTTTATATAAATAACTTCCATTGTAAATTAGTTACCAATACAGCTTAGTTCAGGGTCAGGATCTAAAGTAACCAGAATAGACCAGCATGAAAATTTTAACTTTCTTAAATCCAGTGCTGCTCATTACCATTTCTTACACAATACTATGGAAGAATACAGATTCTATATTTTATGAAAATACTATGTGAATTGGTAAAAAAAAAAAAAAAAAAGAAGGTTCAGATTAAAAAAATCTAAGGTTATTAACATCATCCTGGTTCTATTTTGATAAAACACCTTTTTATTTTGCTGTATACATTAATAAAAAGCATGTAAATTAAAAAAAAAACAAAAAAAAAAGCTGTGCCAAAAAGAAAACGAACTTCAAAGTTTTAAATCAATTTGTCTTGCTTTGCCTTTCTATACACCAAAATTAACATAAATTTTATAGTTTATTGCTCCCTGTGTTAGTATGCATGCTTTACTTTGGAAATGGATCATAAAACATTATTTGCTCACATAATCACAGCTTCTATAATAAAGGGGTCATAATCCTCTTCTTTAATGATAGGTTATTCAAAGCATATTTTCAAATAACATTTTTTTCTTGAATAACACCAAATCAGTCCAACCGATAATTTTAATTTTCACAGTCAGATGATAAATGATACAATCTTTACTTTCAGATAAATTCCCATATGTGTAACTTATTTTTCTGGGTTCTGATCAGAAGTCTGTCTTAGACTTCTCACAGTAGACTCTAAGGTTAATGTAAAATTATTTCTAAAGTAAAACTTACACATTATAGATATTGGAGAAACAGTATAGACTAGTAAAACAAAAACTGATCTAGTCAGGAGATCTAGGTTCATGTCCCTAAGCCACTTATACTTGCCAGCTGTGTTATCTCTAGGAAAACTGCTTTGATAATGAAATGAAGAGAACATCTGTGATTTCACTGTGTAAAATGTAAAGTGATATGCCGATGTAAGTTAGTGTCCTGTTATTTGAATTTATTTCCAGTAGATTTTTTTAAAGTTTCTCTCCTGGTTTTTATTATTTTAACTGACTGATTTTGAAGATACTTTATTGATTAACAACTAACTGGAACTTCAGAAAGCTACTTTATGACATCACTCATTTGAAATTCATTTCTAACATGCCTACTGGTTATAAGAAGTAAGTACAAAAGGCTGTATGAGGGAGAAAGCTATTACAAACATACATCTGTTTATGAAAGAAACCAGAAACAACAACAAAAGAAACCAACTGACTTTTAAAAGGTGAGTGTAATCGTATAGAAATTAACAATGAGAAGTACACAGAGTTCTTGCTTTTGTTAGGCACCAAAAGTTAATGATAAATTTAAGATTCTATAAACTGTTATACTAATTAGAGATGAAATTCAAATTGTCATATCACTGATACTGAGTATTTTGCTTTTCTCTATTCATATGTGCTTACACTTGTTATTTTGGGTTTTTATTTGAATACTTCCTAATTCTTTCCTTTAATTATGGTCCAGTGATATTTTGTGACAATTAAATGGAAGATAATAAAAATTATTTCTAAAGCTTTTCTTTTTGAAAATGCCTTGTAATTTTAGCTTTTTCTATCTGGGAAAATATTACTAATACACAAGCTGCGTATTTACTGAGAATCTGATTAGATTTCCCTTCCCTACAGACAATTTACCAATCCCTTCTCAAATAGCTTACTTAAAAATCCAAAACAAAATAAAATGTAGTTCTGAAATCACTGTAGACTTTTTTTTTCCTTTTCAATTCCCTCTTCACTTGTAGATTAACAATGGATATGTTATTTGATAAACTAGTTATTGTATTGTCTTTGTCTCTGCACCATAGTATGGATAAATTTTAATTTAGAAGTTTAATATCTCACCAAAACAGCACCAGATTAGAAAGGGTTATAATAATGCACTGATTCTAAACCAGGCAAGATTTTGAGCCCCAGAGGCATCTAACAATCCCTGTAAACACTTTCGGTTGTCACAACTGAGGTGTACTCCATGCAAAGGACAGTCTCCCACAATAAAGAATTATATGGCCCAAAATTTGAACAAAAATGTTCAGAAATCTGTGACTGTGCCACCAAAACTGAAGAGAAAAATTATTGTTTGGGAATAACTTGATTTTAATTGTTTAGTAAAGTAAGTCTTTTCAGGATCTCAGTTTCATTGTTTGAACAATGAGTATTTAAAAAAGATATCTGATGTCTCCTCTAATTCTCACATTCTACTAACAAAAGTAAAATGATCCTTGAGACAACAGTAATTTGGTAAATAGGAAAAAAGATATCAGCTATTATAGGAAGTCTTGTTTTCACTTGGATTCTACAAATTAGCTGCCTACATAATTGGGATAGTATAGATAAAATTCATCAATCACTTTAAGAGTGTAAAAACGTCTTTAAGACCATCATGCCCTAGCCCCCAGCCAGCAGGTGGCACTCAAAGCTAACAAAGTAAGCAAAGTACTTTAAGATTTAGTTAGCAGGGATTGTTTAACCACTGTGTGTGTGTGTGTGTGTGTGTGTGTGTGTGTTACATGTAATTATAAATGAAACATCCACAATCGACAATTTGTGGTTATTTGAAATTATGACCAAAAATATAAAGGAATGCTTAGGATAAGTGAAAATTTGACAGTAAAGAACGCAATATTAGCTATCAATAGCATTATTAAAAATAAATTAAATTACATATAAGCAGCAATTCTTTTTTGTAATTATAACTTCAAATGAATTTTGAAAAGAGCAATGTTGGAATGGCAAATACATGTGAGCCAATTCTCATCACTGCTATTTACAGTAATATATTCCCTGTCATATTTGGCTAACCAAGTGATCAAGATAACTAAACAGTGAAAAAAGTTATCACTATTAATGTTTCTGAAATGTCAGCACCTTTGAAAACATTATTTAATTACTATGTCTATAGGTAAGCAAAATGAAATCTGTATAAATTAGCCCAGGAAAAAGCCTCTAATTTGTAGTTATCAAAGTTATACCCACTGCACCAGAATGGAGCTAATAAAGAACACAGCTAAAATTAAGAAAATAGAAAATACAAATTAGAATAAAAACTTCAAGCAAATCCAAGAGTAAATTCTTGAAGGGGGTGGGGGTGAAATCCAAATAATCCCAGCAAAGCTGAGCAAGAGAAAAGAAAGCAAAAGTATACATCAGACATGGAAATCTATGACTAGATGATAAAAAAACACCACATATAAACTCTAAGGGAATAAATGTAGAACTTGATGAAATGACTAACTTTCTAGAGAAATATAAATTTTTACAAAATAATCTTAAGAACAGAAAGAACACTCAAGTCCTGACTCAGTTTCACTGGGAGTTTCTTCACAGTTGTAAAGAAACACCTATGTTTTGTCATCCTGTGAGAGAGTGTGTGTGTGTGTGTGTGTGAGAGATAGAGAGAGAGAGAGAGAGAGAGAAGGGGGCACAGATACATACACACTGGTAGAAAAGGAGAAAGAAAAACTTCTTTCTTTTTTTTTTGAGTCTCACTTTTTTTTTTTTTTTGAGACAGAGCCTCAAGCTGTCCCCCTGGGTAGAGTTCTGTGGCATTACAGCTCACAGCAACCTCCAACTCCTGGGCTCTAGTGAGTCTCCTGCCTCCGCCTCCCAAGTAGCTGGGACCACAGGCACCCGCCACAACGCCCAGCTATTTTTTGGTTGCAGCCGTCATTGTTGTTTGGTGGGCCTGGGCTGGGGATTCGAACCCGCCACCTTAGGTGTACGTGGCTGGTGCCTTAGCCGGTTGAGCTATAGGTGCCAAGCCTGAGTCTCACTTTTGACACCCTTGGTAAGTTTTTCTGTTTTTAATAGAGATGGGAGGGGGGCAGTCAGGTCTGACTCTTGCTCAGGCTGGTCTCTTGACTCTTGAGCTCAGGCAATCCACACACATCAGCTTCCCAGAGTGCCTAGGATTACAGGTGTGAGCTACCCACGCTCAAACCCTTTTAAAAAAAAAAATTCTCAGAGTGCCCAGGCCTGTCATCCTAGCACTCTGGAAGGCCGAGGTGGGTGACTGAGTGCCTGAACTCAGAAGTTAGAGACCAGCCCAAGCAAGAGTGAGACCCCCATCTCTACTAAAAATAGAAAAACTAGCCAGCATTGCAGTGGATGCCTATAGTCCAGCTACTCTGGAGGCTGAGGCAAGAGAATCGCTTGACCCTGAGTTTGAGGTTGATGTGAGCAAAAATATCCCAGCACTCTATGGGGTGACCAGAGGGAGAGTCTGTTCCCCCTCAAAAAAAAGAAAAGAGAAAAAAAAGAAAATTCTCATAGAAAAGAGGAAAAACAATATATATATATTTTGAGACAGGAGCCTCAAGCTGTTCCCCTGGGTAGAGTGCTATGGCATCACAGCTCATAGCAACCTCCAACTCCTGGGCTTAAGTGAGTCTCCTGGGAGCACCCACCACAACATCCGGCTATTTTTTGGTTGTAGCCATCATTGTTGTTTGGCAGGCCTGGGCTGGATTCGAATCTGCCACCTTGGGTGTATGTGGCTGGCACCTTAGCCACTTGAGCCATAGGCGCTGAGCCAAAAAATAATATTTTTTAATGCACTTTAACAAGCTAACTCACCTAAATAACAAAGCCTTATCAAGATGGTCTACCCGTGCCCTCAACAGAAATCCAAAATTCCAACAGTATATAAAGAACATACCATAATTAAGCACAGTTTATACTGGAAATGCACAGATGGTTCTCTAATAAGCTATGTCACTTTAATTTGTCATTAAAAAAGCATTTGATAAAATGTGACATTTCTTTTTTAATTTTTAAAAATCACAAGTGAAGGATGCCACCTGTGGCTCAAGGAGTAGGACGCTGGCTCCACATACCAGGGGTGGCGGGTTCAAGCCTGGCCCCAGCCAAAAACTGCAAAAAAATAAAAAAAACAAGCAAAATAGAAATATCTTTTTTTCTATCGATCTAATTCCAACCTATCATTAAGTTTAAATGACACACTAGATATAGCCATCTAAATTAGAAACAAGGTAAGCACACCTCCTTATCACCACTATACATTTTTCCCACTATGTACAACAAATTCTAATGTTAATAGAGATTTGATGAATCAACAGGAAAAATAAAAATGTTCACCTAGGAAGGTGGACTAAAAATTTGTAAAAAAGAAACTTAAAAAGCCAGTGACCAATGATAAATTTCAGCTTCATTAATGATTAAACACTGAGGCAGGAAAATCACTTGAATCCAGGAGTTTGAGGTTGCTGCAAACTAGGCTGATGCCACAGAACTTTAGCCTAGGCAACAGAGTGACACTGTCTTAAGAAAAGAAAAAAAGTCTCTTTTTGGACAGGGTATGGAGAAAAGATCACTCTACACACCATCAGTGGGAAAATACTGGTACATGCTTTGCCAAGATTAGCTTGGAAAGATATATTTTGAAATTATTACAAAAGGGGCAAAGACCTTTCACTCAGCAATCCCACTTCTGGCAATTTATCTCAAGGAATTAATAGTACAAGTATACTAGGTTTCTGCACAAGGATATGGAGGCATTATAGCATTGTTTTAATACTGAAAAATTATTCACATTAGGGAATAGAATGGTACAATCTTCAACATGAAATACTGCTTTAAAGTTGTCTTTGGAATAATGTCCACTACATCAGTTGAAAAGATGTAGGTTGTAAAATAGTATTCTATAGCATAGTACAATTTTTGTAAAATAAAATTCACTCGTCTATTAATATATGCAATACGTGCATGAAAATAACCTAGAAGAAACTAAACATACATAATATCAACATTTAACAGTGGTTATAGGGGTTGGGATTAAAACGAATGTCTATTTTCTTACAGCAATTATTTTCAAAACAGTAAATATGCTACTTTTATAATCAGGAAAAAAAATCAACACAGCTAGTAGTTTTTACCCCCTTTACCTAAAATTGAAGAAAAAAACTATTGTAAATTATTACTACTTATATCAAATCACGATGATTATTAAATAAGTATTAGCACGGAGACAACATTTACTACACAAGTTGTTTACAGAAAATAATATTTTTTATTCTAATACTTATGTAAAGACATATAAATTGGTCATAATCTCCTCTTGTTTATCTCTAAAAACAGAAATAGTAAGAATTATGATAATGTATTAAATACACACGTTCCTGAGGTAGCAGTGACCCAATCTACGCATTTACCTAAACTCACATAAACGGACACCAAAGACGACCCACAAAATGTGCATTTTGCCATAAACTCCTTGTTTATCCAGAAGGAAAAAAAGTGTTCCCCGAATTAAAAAATTCGAAAATTCTCAATAGCAACTGCTGAATCCCACCGCGTGCCGCAGCGATGGCGTCAGGCCAGTTTTCTGCGCCTCCTGTCGCCCCCTGAGGGAGCACCAGCGGCCGGTCCCCAGCGGCGCGAGCGGCCCCCGCGGCTCCCCGCCGCCTTCAGGACGCCCGCGCCCGCACCCCAACCCTCCACAAGCGCCCGCCGCCCACAGTGCCCGCACGAAAGCCGCAGACGCCAACCCGTCGACAGTCGGGAGAAGGCCATTTCCTGAGGCGGCGCGGGCCTCGCCGTCCCCACAGCCATTTCCTCAGCCGGCCGGCGCCGGCGGCGTTTGGCGCGCTGCCAGGCCCGACGCCATGGCGCTGAGGCGGCCTGCGAGCTGCACCCGGCGGCGCGGGAGGGCGAGGGCCGGGGTGGGGGTGGGGCGGAGAGGGCCGCCTCGCACCCGAAACCTCCCGGGCCCGGGCCGAGAACCCACCCGCAGTCGGCTCCGCACTGAGGCGGGAAGCGGCCGCCGCGCGAAGCCGCGGACCTTGCACGTGGCCCGCCGGGCTGCTGCGAGCACGGCGGGGTTCCCAGGGCCCGCCCCCGCCGCGACACCCCCAGGCATCCGGCCACCTCCTCGCCGCCTCCCCCTGTTTGTAGGCCTCACCGCCGCGAGGCCGCCTCCCCGCTCCCCGTACCCAGCAGCCAGCCCCACAACAGGAAAGCCGGGGAGACCTCTTCTTAGCCCCCCTGTCGCGCTGCACCCCCAAACCGAGTTCCACCCACCCTCTAAAACTCTGCCAGGCTTGCGCCCCTCAGGCCTCTCCCTCAACTCACCATGATGGCGGTAGCCAGCAGTTCCCGCCCACGGGGCTCGAGGAGCAGAGGCTGCGGTCTGGCGGACTGCTGGGCTGTTAGGGCTGCTCGAGCCGCTGCCGGGCTTCGAACCGCAAAGAACCGAAGGCAGAGGAGTGAGGACAATCGAAGGTGGGCCACCAGGCTGAGGAGCCCAGAGGGACGTGTAGCGAGGCTGACGGGCGCAGGCGGACTGCGGCGTGGCCCGTGGGGCTCCGGGAAGTGGCTCTTGCGCTGGGTGCTCGCGGTAGGCGCCTCAGCCAATGGGTGGTAGCGCCCCCGCCCCCTGTAGGGGGGGTTGGGGGGGACGTCGGGGGTGGCTGGGGCTGTGTAGGGGGTGAGCGTGGGCCGGACGGAGCCTTGCCCCTAGGCAGGCGCCACCCTCACGGGGCCCCACAGACCTACAGAAATGCCTCAAAAATGCCTTCGAAGCCCCCGGAACTATACTTAAATATGTGGTGAAGTAAAAAAAAAAGAAAAATATTATACTCTTAACATGTCTAGACTTTAGTTTCAAAATGGCGCCTTGAACACACGGTAAGAGCTCAATCACACTTAACTTGATCAAAAAATCTATTGAAACGCCTACAGAAATAGAAAATAGGGGCAAATCTGTGGAGAACAGGGAAAGAGACATCAACAGCCTAGAAACCTGTACGCTCTTCTGTCAAGTGTGAGGTAAATGGGGTAGGATCGGAGGACATGGCAGCCGCAGACAGCCAGTTTGGTGTTAGGGACATTCGTTCCTTCTGTTAATTGTTACTGAGTGCCTATGAGTACCAGATACTACAGATGCAGGAGTGAATAAAATAAGGGAACATGTCTCCCTTCAGGGAGTTTAGATTGTAATGGCAGAGTTTACCTTCTAGGCCTTACAAGAAGCAGCTAGGCCTAGAAAATTCTAGAACATTCTCAAGGTTAGAGGAAATTGGGCCTAGAGCAAGGACGATCAGTAGGGCAGGTAGTAGAGCTAATCACAAAACTTTGGGAACCGCTCTAGCACTTTAGCATATATTTATACGGGTAACTGGCTGTGACTTTTGTCCTCAAATTTCACTTTTGTACTGATGAAAAGCCTTTAAACATTACTTTCTGAGCTGGCAAAATGATAGACTTTTGTAACGTGAAAACGCTATCATTACCAATGCTTAGCAATGCTGGATAAAGTAACTATTTTCAATATATAGCTAAACTCAAGAAATGAGAAATTTCAAGGTGCCAAAAGTGAAAATAACCTGAAAACCAGAGCAGTGACTTGTTGAACTGATTTTTTTTCTGGTCCTGGGTATAAGTGCTGGGTTGTAGGGCAACGGGTCATGCTAGTTTAACCAGGACTTTCCTGGTTTAGCACTGAAAATGATTTGTTTGCTGTGGTCATCTTAAGCCTGTGCAAGATGGTGTTAATGTCTGTAACTTGAGACCTTCATTTATGACAGCAGGATAAGGGCTGATGGTGGGAACTGGACATGAGTACCTGCAAAAAAAATCATTGTCCTGGAAAAGTCATTATTCTCAGGAAAAGAGATAAGTAGGGAAAATGTAAAACATTCCTGGGCAGGCAGATGAGGAAGATTGTCCCATCTCTGGATAAAAGGAAAAAAAAAATACTTAACTGTGATTAAAATTTGAAACCCTAACCCTGTATTTAGAGTTTACAGTGTTTAGAGTTTATATTTATAAAATTTATGAATTATTGAATCTCAAAGCCAAAAGTTGATCCTCTTATTTCCCACCTACCCCCAAAAGATCCTAGACATGGTGCATCTGGAAAGCCTAGAAGAAACAAGCATAAAATCACCTTGGAGGGATACTTCCACAACCCTGGCTGAAAGAGCTTCTCTAACAAAATGACCCTTTAAAAGTAAGTTCACACTAAAAAATTATAAAACACTTTTCACCATGAAGGAGAATGGCATACAAAAAAGAAAGTTAAAATACCAAAAAAGAAGAAACTTCTTTTGGATGCTGTGTATGTATATTTTTTCCCACTTGAAATATGTATTTTTATTTTGCCCTTGTTTCTTCAAAATAATTCTGCTTGATATACAATTCTAGGTTTATAGGATTTTTTCTAGAATATTGAATATATTATTGTTATCTTCTGTTGCTGTTGCTACTGAGAATTTTGTCAGTCTTAATGCTGATTAAGATATACTTTTCTTTGGTTTTCTGAAGTTTCACAATGATGTACTTAGGTGTGGGGTTTTAAAAATTTCTCCTGCTTAGGAGTTTTAGGACTCTCTGAATTGTATATTAGATCTCAACAATTCTAAACTATTTCATTTTCTTGTCGTAAATTAGCTGGTTAAGGGCTTTAACCTATTCTTTGTATTTTATATTCCATGAGTAATTTTTATAGTTATTTTCTTTTAGATTATGAATTTTTCAAAGACTGGTTCTGTTTCCTTGAAATCTTATGAAATCTTCTCTTAATAGAAAAATAATTGTTTTTTTAAGATCAAAATTGATCATAACCAATGTGTCAAGATTAATAGCATAGAGAAAGTTCTATTCATTTCTCTTGCCCAGTGATTTATGGGATAGTTGGGGTATTTTTGTTGATTAATTTGTGTTCTTTATAGATCCTAGTTGTCAAGTTTTTGTCCATTTTTCAATATGCAAATATCTTTTCCCATTCTGAAGGTTGTCTGTGGGCTTTGGTTGTTGTTTCTTAACTGTGCAGAAACTTTTCCGTTTAATTAAGTCCCATTTGTTTATTTTTGTTGTTGTAATTGATATGGAAGTCTTCTTCCTAAAATCTTTCCTCAAGCCAATAGTTTTCCCCCATATTTTCCCCAGGCCAAGTGTTTTTTTTTTTTTGAGACAGAGCCTCAAGCTGTCCCCCTGGGTAGAGTGCCATGGCATTACAGCTCACAGCAACCTCCAACTCCTGGGCTCAAGCGAATCTCTTGCCTCCGCCTCCCAAGTGGCTGGGACCACAGGCGCCCGCCACAACGCCCGACTATTTTGTGGTTGCAGCCGTCATTGTTGTTTGGCGGGTCCGGGCTGGGGATTCGAACCCGCCACCTTAGGTGTACATGGCTGGTGCCTTAGCTGGTTGAGCTATAGGCACCGAGCCTAAACTCTTGGGCTTAAGTGATTCTCTTGCTTCTGCCTCCCAAGTAGTCTGGGACTATAGGCGCCGGCCACAATGCCTGGCTATTATTATTATTATTATTGGTTGTAGTTGTCATTGTTTGGCAGGCCCGGGCTGGGTTTGAACCTGCTAGCTGTGGTGTATGTGGCTGGTGTCCTACCCATTGAGCTATAGGCACCGAGCCTCTTTATATTTATTGAGAGAATTGATTCTGTTTGTCTTGGTATGTGGAAGACTGTTGTCTTGTTTTATCACTTGGTCCATTGTAGAACTGAGGCTTTGTCCTTTATTTTCTGAGTATCTTTACTTTGTTGGCAGTCCACTGTTTTGGTCTGTGTGTAGTACAGGTCTGTGTATTGAGTGCTTCCTCCAGGGCTGGTATTATAGTGGCACATTTCCTCAGAGTTTGCTTGTCAGTTAAAGATACAGTTTCTCTATCGAAGATGAAACTTAGTTTTGTAGGGTACCAGATCCTAGGTTTGTAGTTGTTTTGTTTGAGATGATAGAAAATGGGAGTTCACTCTCCTGTTGCTTATACAACTTCATCTGGAATTCTGATTTGCCTCATGGGTGAGCTGCTGCCTGCAGAATCTTTTGATTTTAACTTTGGCCAGGTTAATTATAATGTGTCTAGAAGATCCTCTGTTTGAATTGAGTCAGTCCCAGTATTTGATATATATCATGTAGGTGAATGTCTGAATCTATAGTGCTATTAGAGAAATTTTCAGCTTTAATATACCAACAAGATTTCCATGCTATTGGGACTCTCTTCTTCCTCTTCATGGATACCTATAATTTATATGTTGTGATGCTTAGAGTCATCCCATAATTCTCTAAGAGATTGCTCTGCTTATACTTGGACTTGCTTTTCTGCCTCTTAATGACTGAGTTAGCTCAAGAGCCTTGTCTTCTGACTCTGAGACTCTTTCTTTCTTTCTTTACCATTATTGAAACTTTCTATTGTGTTTTTATTTTGTTTTCAGACAGTGTCTCACTTTGTCATCCCTTGGTAGAGTGCCAAGGTGAATCTAGCTCACAACAACCTTAGACTCTTGGGCTCTTGTCTCAGCCTCCCAGAGTGCTAGGACTGCAGGTATGAGCAACCACGCCCAGCTGTTTTATTTGTTTGTCTATTTTGTTTTGTTTTGTTTCGTTTTTAAGACAGAGTCTCATTACGTCACCCTCAGTAGAGTGCTGTGGTGTCAAACCTCACAGCAACCTCGAACTCTTGGGCTTAAGTAATTCTCTTGCCTCAGCCTCCCAAGTAGCTGGGGACTATAGGCACCTGCCACAACACCCAGATATTTTTTGTTATTATTGTCATTGTTGTTTAGCAGGCCCTGGCTGGGTTTGAACCCACTAGCCCTGGTGTATGTGGCTGGTGCCCTAACCACTGAGCTATGGGCACGAGCCTGTTTGTCTATTTTTGTGAAACAGAATCTCACAGTGTTGCCCAGGTAGAGTGTGATAGTGTCCTAGCTCATAGCAGCCTCAAACTAAGGAGTTCAAGCAATCCTCCTGCCTCAGCCTCCTGAGTAGCTACAACTACAGGTGCCCGTCACAATGCCCAGCTAATTTTTCTATTTTTGATAGAGACACAATCTCACTCTTGCTCAGGCTGGTCTCGAACTTTTGAGCTCAAGGGAGGAGCTTTAGCCTCCCAGATTGCTAGAATTATAGACATAAGGTATTGTCCAGTATGCCTAACATTCTATTATGTGTTGAAACACTCTGAATGATGCCTTCAATTATTTTAGCTCCCTTATTTCTAATTCTGTCTAGATCAGTGGTTCTCAACCTTCCTAATGCTGCAACCCTTTAATACAATTCCTCATGTTGTAGTGACCCCCCCAGCCATAAAGTTATTTTCATTGCTACTTCATAACTGCAGTTTGCTACTGTTATGAATCGTAATGTGTTTTCTGATGATCTTAGGCAACCCCTGTGAAACGGTTGTTCAACCCCCAAAGGGTCGCGACCCACAGGTTGAGAACTGCTGGTCTAAATCCTTGGGGACTTTGTCCTACCTTTCTTTCTTTCTTTCTTTTTTAAGAGACAGACTTTCACTTTATGGCCCTCGGTAGAGTGCCATGGTGTCACAGCTCACAGCAACCTCCAGCTCCTGGGCTTAGGCGATTCTCTTGATAGCCTCCTAAGTAGCTGGGACTACAGGCGCCCAGCACAATGCTGGGCTAGACTTTGTCCTATCTTTCATTACATTTTGGGGTCAACTTTTGGTTTTCTATTTTCCTTCAATTCCCTTCATTGTTTTTGCCATCCATAATCTGAATTCCCTTTCTGCCATTTCCATAATTTCTTTGCAGTTGGGATCTTCTGAAGTAGCTACATTGTCATCCCTTGTGGGAGATAATCTGATCTGATTCTTCATGATGGTGGTGATTTTTTGTTTGTTTTGTTTATTAAGAGACAAAGTCTCACTTTGTTGCCCTTGGTAGGGTGCCATGGCATCACAGCTCACAGCAGCCTCCAGTTCTTGTGCTTCGGTGATTCTCTTGTCTCAGCCTCCTGAGTAGCTGGGACTACAGGCGCCTGCACAGAGCCCGGCTATTTTTTTTGTTGCAGTTTGGCTGGAGCCAGGTTTGAACCCACCACCCTAGGTATATGGGCCAGTGCCCTACCCACTGAGCCACAGGCGCTGCCCATTTTGTTGTTGGTTCTTCATATGTTGTTTCTTCTTCTTTGACTCTGGGTATGTCCTTTTTTTTTTAAAATTTTTTTTTATTATGAAACCAATTTATAATCAATCACAACAATAAATGCCTTTTGGGTTTGTTCTTCTTGTTATCTTTTTTTTTTGCAGTTTTTGACTGGGGCTGGGTTTGAACCCACCACCTCCAGTATATGGGGCTGGCACCCTACACCTTGTGCCGTAGGTGCCACCCTGGGGTATGTTCTTTTTAAGGCGGATTAAAATTTTTTTTCCTAAGATACTAGGGGGCACTTCAATATTATGAAAAAAATAGCTGCTTTTGGATGTGAAGCTCCGAGGCTGGAAATTTAATTTTACAATGTCTTGTGGCAAGTTGTTGAGGAGATTGAAACCGATTTTCCTATTCTTGAAGCAGACACCGTGCAGGTGGGATGCAGTGCCCCAAGTGGGCAGAGCCATATGTCTGACAATCAAGGGTGCTGCAGCATGTCTCTGGAAAATGTGTGACCTCTGTCACTGAGCCAAGGGATGTGGACTTATGATCCAGATTGTGCCTAGAGTTTGAAAAGTGGCCTATGGGTGTGGCGCCTGTAGTTTAGAGGCTAGGATGCCCACCACATACACCAGAGCCTGCTGCCTCAGCCTCCTGAGTAGCTGGGACTACAGGGATCTACCCACTATGATACCTGGCTAATTTTTCTATGTTTTTAGTAGAGACAGAGTCTTGCCTGGGCCTACCAAACAACAACTACAGCAACAAAATAGCCAGGTGTTGTGATGGGTGCCTGTAGTCCTAGCTACTTGAGAGGCTGAGGCAAGAGAAGCACTTAAGGCCAAGAGTTTGAGGTTGCTGTGACGCCACAGCAGTCTACCAAGGGTGTTTAAAAAAAAAAAAAAAGAAAAGTGGCCTACAGTGGGAGCAGGACCTCCCTAATCTATTTAGGAGAGCTGTGGGCTCTGCCCAAAGATGGCTACCCATACCTGGAAAGTGGAGCTAAAGTTGGTTACACAGTTGATTGCTGAAAAGCCACATCACTCTGGACCCTTATGGCCTTCAGTGAATTCAGTTTCTCAGGGTGGCAGAGCCTCACTCTACTATTTGATAGGCACCCAGGTTACCCGCTTCCCAGAGTTCACTCTCACACCTGCCTGTATTCCAGAAGAGAAGTACCTAGTTGCAGGTTGGCAGCTCCATCACTAAAGTGAACCCAGGCCAGACCACACTCCCTAGCTCCAGGCCACAGCTGTAGGGCTAGTGTTTGAGCACTCAGTGCTCTTGTGGATGCCCAGCTCCCTCATGTCTCCCTCTGCTCTCTATGTGCAGGGGGGAAGGCCCACCCTGGCCAAGAAGTAGGGGATGATATGATCCACTGGCAGCCCCCCAGCAACTCCCATATATAGGCTCTGTCCTTGGGTCTCCCCATTCCCTTGCACCCATTTTTTGTGTGCACCTCCTTTTCCTTCTTAGCTTTTCCACCATATCCCATGCTGTCACTCTATGCTTTCCCACTACTTTTTTTGAGCAGGATGATCTAGAATGTGGCAGCTGGTCCTCCCTCTACTCCCCGACCTTTTTTTTTGTTGTTCGTTTGCCCGGGCTAGAGTGCTGTGGTGTGAGCCTAACTCAACAGCAACCTCAAACTCCTGGGCTTAAGTGATCCTGCTACCTCAGCCTACTGAGTAGCTGGGACTACAGGGATCCACCCACTATGATACCTGGCTAATTTTTCTATGTTTAGTAGAGACAGAGTCTTGCTCGGGTTAATCTTGAACTCTTCAGCTCAAGCAGATCTCACACCTCAATCTCTTTGGAGTACAAGGATTACAGGCATGAGCCACCATGCCTGGCCAAACTCCTGAATTTACACTGTTTTTCCACCTTGCTATCAAGATGGTATCCTTGATTCCATAATTCATCAATTCTAAGATGCACATTTTAGCGTTTCTGAAATGAGACATATATTATATATTATAGCTTAATTCGTATTGTTCCTTCTCAATACATTCAACTATGGAGGCTTATTAGATAGGTGGCATTTTAAATCAGATGCTATGTGCTCATTTTTCCTGTTGCTAAATTGCTGTTCAGTTTTTTCTTTCTCACGTGAAAGATAGTTTGAACCATAATTGTATGCTGGATGTGAAGCTTTCTGTAGAACAGGAATCATTCCCTCTTAATTTATCATTAAATCTTAAGTCCTACATTCAGTGCTCTTTGTTTTTTGTTTTTTTGGAGACACAGTCTAACTGTATGGCCCTTGGTGGAGTGCTGTGGCGTCACAGCTCATGGCAACCTCAAACTCTTGGGCTTAAGTGATTCTCTTGCCTCAGCCTCCCAAGTACCTGGGACTACAGGCTCCCACAAGAACGCCTGGCTATTTTTTGTTGTTGTTGTTGCAGTTGTCATTGTTGTTTTAGCTGGCCAGGGCTGGGTTTGAACGCCCCAGCCACTGAGTTACAGGTGCCAAGCCCAGCTATTTTTTTTTTTTTTGTTGTTGTTGTTGCTGCTGCAGGCCCTGGGCTGGGTTTGGCGCCAGCCACATGCACCAGGGCTGGCGGGTTCTAACCTAGCCTGGGCCTGCCAAACAACAATGACAGCTACAAGCAAAAAATAGCAGGTGTTGTGGTGGAAGCCTGTAGTCCCAGCTCCCTAGGAGGCTGAGGCAAGAGAATTGCTTAAGCCAAAGCATTTGAAGTTGCTGTGAGCTGTGATGCCCCAGCACTCTACTAAGGGTGAGAAAGTAAGACTATGTCTCAGAAAAAAAGTCATTTTCATTGGACTTACTTTCTGTCAAATAGTTGGTTATTTTCAGTGGACTTGCAGCAAAAATATTTCATGTGTGTTTTTTGATTTAATGGTTTGCTTTTTAGAATAGGTAAAACCTAAACTACTTAATTTCCTTTGATAAACACAGAGACTAAAATTAGTTTAACTGGCACCTCCTCAATCCCTGCTAAATAAGCAGAAATCCACAGATTGCTCTTTCTGGAAAGGATATCGAAATCTTATGCTAAGAGCTTTAATTTGATACTCATGTTATCTTTGGGGTTGTAAGCATGTAATTTTTTGTGTTAAATGTATACATTAGAAGCTTTATCCTGATTGAAGTCTTTGAAAAACAAATAGAGGACCAATAGAATAAAACCTGATATTTGATTTCCAGTGTTAACCATGGAAGTTTTGTTATTGGTGTTGTGATAATAGTTGTTGTATTCTTTTGTTGTTTTTTTACAGTTTGGGGCTGGCCGGGGCTGGGTTTGAACCTGCCACTTCTGGTATATGGAGCTGGCGCCCTACTCCTTGAGCCACAGGCACCACCTGTAGTTGCTGTATTCTTATTGTCCAGGTGTGACTCTTTAAAAACACAGAAGTGGTATTTTAGATTTGGCCATAAATAATGAAGGTGAAGTTTACTCTGGAAATCTAACATAGTAGTTTAAAAAAAAAAAAAAGATCAGGCGGTGCCTGTGGCTCAAAGCAATAGGGTGCTGGCCCCATATACCAGAGGTGCTGGGTTCAAATCAGGCCCTGGCCAAAAACTGCAAAAAAGAAAGATTAGGCCAGGCATGGAGGCTGAGGCAGGTGGATTGCTTGAGCTCACAGGATTGAGACCAGCCTGAGCAAGAGCAGGACTCTGCCTCTAAAAATAGCTGGGTGTTGTGGCAGGCGCCTGTAGTCCCAGCTACTTGGGAGGCTGAGGCAAGATAATCACCTACGCCAGGAACTGGGGGTTGCTGTGAGATGCCAGGGCACTCTACTGAGGGCAATAAAGTTAGACTCTTGTCTCTACAAAAAGAAAAAAAATGTCTAAATCCAAATTCATTCTTTGTTGGCATTGTTAGAAGTATATATTTTTGTCTTAAAGTCTGTAAGGCTGCTTGGTGGATAGAATAGTTGGAAATCTATTGAACATTATTTGAGCTATGTGTGAACTCTGACAATCTTTTTTTTTTTTTTTTGAGACAGTCTCACTGTGTCACCCTGGGTAGAGTGCTGTGCTGTCACAGCTCACAGCAACCTCAAACTCTTGTGCTAAAGTGATTCTCTTGCCTCAGCCTCCCAAATAGCTAGGACTACAGGCACCTGCCACAATGCCCAGCTATTTTTTGTTGCCATTGTCATTGTTGTTTAGCTGGCCCAGGCTGGATTTGTACCCACCAGCTCAGGTGTATGTGGCTGGCACCCTAGCCACTGAGCCACAGGCACCAAGCTGAACTCTGACAATATTAATTGTTCTATTCGAGTAGAAAGCCTTAAGAATATGGAATTAATAGATTCAGAGGCAAGGTAATCTCATTAAAGTTAAGCTTTTAGGGGCAGCACCTGTGGCTTAGTGAGTAGGGCACCAGCCCCATATACCAAGGGTGGTGGGTTCGAATTTGGCCCCGACCAAACTGCAACAAAAAATATCCAGGCGTTGTGGTGGGCAACTGTAGTCCAAGCTACTCGGGAGGCTGAGGCAAGAGGATCACCTAAGCCCAGGAACTGGAGGTTGCTATAAGCTGTGATGCCACAGCAGTCTACCGAGGGTGACAAAGTAAAACTCTGTCTCTAAAAAAAAAAAAATTAAGCTTTTAGGGTACCTGATCTTTTCTGTGTTAATAGTAGAAGGAAAGGCTGAGTGTATTTTACTCAGGAAAATAAGAAGAGTCAGCTCAGCTCTTTTTCCGCCTGGAACCATGGAGGATGTCAAAGAGAAGAAAAAGAAGGTTCCTGCTGTGCCAGAAACCCTTAAGAAAAAGTGAAAGAATTTCGCAGAGCTGAAGATCAAGCGTCTGAGAAAGAAGTGTACCCAAAAGATGCTTTGAAAGGCAAGGAGGAAGCCTGTCTATGAAAAAGCCAAGCATTATCATAAAGAATACAGGCAGATGTACAGAACTGAGATTCGGATGGCTGGGATGGCAGGAAAAGCTGGCAACTTCTATGTACCTGCAGAACCTAAATTGGCGTTTGTCATCAGGATCAGAGGGATCAGTGGTGTGAGTCCAAAGGTCCCAGAGGTGTTGCAGCTGCTTCACCTTCACCAGATCTTCAATGGAACTTTTGTTAAGCTCAACAAGGCTTCCATTAACATGCTGAGGATTGTAGAACTGTATATTGCATGGGGGTACCCAAATCTGAAGTCAATAAATGAGCTAATCTACAAGCGTGGTTATGGCAAAATCAATAAGAAACAAACTGCAGGCTCGGCACTTGTGGCTCAAGTGGCTAAGGCGCCAGCCATGTACACCCAAGGTGGAGGGTTCAAATCCAGCCCGGGCCTGCCAAACAACAATGACGGCTGCGACCAAAAAATAGCTGGGCGTTGTGGCGGGTGCCTGTGGTCTCAGCTACTTGGGAGGCTGAGGCAGGAGACTCGCTTGAGCCCAGGAGTTGGAGGTTGCTGTGAGCTGAGATGCCATGGCACTCTACCCAGGGGGACAACTTGAGGCTCCTGTCTCAAAAAAAAAAAAAAAAAGAAAGAAACAAACTGCATTGACTGGTAACAGTTTGATTGCGTGATCTCTTGGTAAATATGTCATCATCTGCATGGAGGATCTGATTCATGAGATCTATATTGTTGGAAAATGCTTCAAAGAAGCCAATAACTTCTGGTGGCCCTTCAAGTTATCATCTCCATGGGGGGGGAGATGAAGAAAAAGACAACCCGCTTTGTAGAAGGTGGAGATGCTGGTAACAGGGAAGACCAAATCAATAGGCTTATTTAGAAGAATGAACTAAGGTATCTGCCCTGATTGTTTTTGTAATCTGGTCAGTTAATAAACAGTGACTGCTTTCAAATTGAAAAAAAGGAACGAAAAGAAAAGTTAACTCAGCGCTGTTGCTCAGTGGTTAGGATGCCGGCCTCGTACACAGGGGCTGGTGGGTTCGAACCTGGCCTGGGCTACTACAATAGCAACAACAACAACAACAAATTAGCCAGGTGTTGTGGCAGGTGCCTATAGTCCCAGCTGTTTGGGAAGCTGAGGCAATAGAATCGCTTAAGCCCAAGAGTTTGAGGTTGCTGTGGGCTATGATGCTACAGCACTCTACCCAGGGCGACATAGTGAGACTTTGTCTCAAAAAAAAAAAAAAAGAAAAGAAAAAGAAAGTAAAGCAAATTCAGAAAAGAAGAAAGGAGTACTAAGAATCTATTCAGGAATCCTATACTTCTGTTAGTGTTCTCTTTCTCCTAGATATATAGACAAAATAATCAGTTTATTAATAATGTATATTGAGAATACCTATGGACTAACATCTAGATGATTATTAAAATTTAGTAGCAGTATGTGACAAATTAATAGAATGTAGTTTTTATTTTTAGTTTTTTTGGAGACAGTCTTGCTTTGTCGCTCTTTGGTAGAGTGCTGTGGCATCATAGCTCAGAGCAACCTTAAACACTTGAGCTCAAACAATTCTCTTGCCTCAGCCTCCCAAGTAGCCGGGACTACAGGCACCTGCCACAATGCCTGGTTATTTTTTAGAGACGAGGTCTTGCTCTGGCTCAGGGTGGTCAGACCCGTGAGCTCAGGCAATGTATCTGCCTCGGCCTCCCAGAGTGTTACCACGGCACCCAGCCTCATAATGGAATGTAATTGACAAGTATTTATTCAGAGCCTGTTCTAAACGTTTTCTCTTTTTCCTCCCTCAGATTATTGGTAAGGAAACTATAGATTTGTTGGCATTCAACTCTGTTGCAGAACTGGAACTGCTGGGTTTTGAGAAGCTCAAGTGTGAACTGATGGCCCGTGGACTGAAATGTGGGGGAACTCTACAGGAGCGGGCAGCAAGACTCTTCTCTATCAGAGGAGTGGCAAAGGAACAGATTGACCCAGCTTTGTTTGCCAAGCCTTTGAAAGGGAAGAAGAAATGAATTCCATCAGAGCTGATTTCTTATTTCTTTGTATACCAGCATTTATAATCTGAATAATGTAGGCCCTTAGCCTATATTCCTTTTGATTTTAAAAGCTAACTTTTTAATGATCTAATTCTAACTATTCTACTTTTCGTTTAATAAATCATTTAAATAATTAATGTGTCAAACCATCTGGGCCTGAAGTTTTCTTTCTGGCAGTGTTCTTTATAATTTATTATATAAGACTATTCAGATTTTTATTTTCTTCTTGTATCATTTAGGTAAATTATATTTTTAAGAAATTTATTCATTTGACCCAAGTTACTTGGTTTATAGGCATGAAGTTATTCATAATAATCTCTTCTTATCTCTTAATGTCTATAGAAGCTATGTCAAAGCTTCCTTTTCATTTTGATACTAGTAATTTGTTACCTTTCCTAATCAGTGTGAGTAGGAGTTTATCAATTTTGTTGATTTGTAAAGAACCAGCATTTGGTTTTATTAATTATTCTCAGTTGTTTTTTGTGTGTGTGTTTGTTTTGAGGCAGTCTCACTATGTCATCCTTGGTAGAGTGCTATGGCATCACACCACACAGCAATCTCAAACTGTTGGGCTTAAGTGATTCTCTTGCCTCAGCCTCCCAAGTAGCAGGGACTACAGGTGCCCACCACAACACTCAGCTATTTTTTTTGTTGTTGTTGTTGCAGTTGTTTTAGCTGGCCTGGGTTTGAACCCACCATCCGTAGTGTATGTGGCTGGTGCCGTAACCACTGTGCTACGGGTGCCGAGCCTCAACTGTTTATTTCTTTTTTTTTTGAGACAGAGCCTCAAGCTATCACCCTGGGTAGAGTGCCATGGCATCACAGCTCACAGCAACCTCCAACTCCTGGGCTCAAGCGAGTATCCTGCCTCAGCCTCCCAAGCAGCTGGGACCACAGGCGCCCGCCACAACGCCTGGCCATTTTTTGATTGCAGCCGTCATTGCTGTTTGTCAGCCCGGGCTGAGGATTCGAACCCGCCACCTTAGGTGTATGTGGCTGGCGCCTTAGCTGCTTGAGCCACAGGCACCGAGCCAACTGTTTTTTATTTCATTAATTTTTTCCCTTTCTTCTACTTAGTTTGGGTTTCACTTTTTTTTGTTTGTTTCTATTTTTGGAGACAGAGTTTTCACTTTATACCCTCAGTAGAGTGCCATGGCATCACAGGTCACAGCCACCTGAGTAGCTAAGACTACAGGCGGCTGCCACAATGCCTGGCTATTTTTTGTTGCAGTTTGGCTGGGGCTGGGTTCAAACCTGCCACTCTCAGTATATGGGGCCAGCGCTCTACCCAGTGAGCCATAGGTGCTGCCCTTTTTTGCTCAGGCTGTTTTGAACCAGTAAGCTCAAGCAATCTACCCTCCTCAACCTCCCAAAGTGCTAGGATTATAGGCATGAGCCACTGAGTCCAGTGGCTTTTTAAGATAAGTTTTGGGTGACTGATTTTAGACTAGCCTATGTCAATATTTGAAGCTATGAATTTTCCTTTAAGTACTATGTTAGCTGCATCCTGAATTTTTTTTTTTTTTGAGACAGAGTTTCACTTTTGTCACCCTCAGGAGAGTACCATGGTGTCATAGTTCACATAGTTCACCTCAAACTCTTGAGCTCAAGCTATTCTCTTGTCTCAGCCTCCCAAGTAGCTAGGACTATAGGCGCCTACCACAACACCTGGCTATTTTTAGAGACAGTCTCACGCTTGCTCAGGCAGGGCTCAAACTTGTGAGCTCAGGCAATCCACCCACTTTGGCCTCCCAGAGTGCTAGGATTACAGATGTGAGCCACTGCGCCTGGCATGCATCTTGAAATTTTTTTTTTTTTTGAGACAGAGCCTCAAGCTGTCCCCCTGGGTAGAGTGCTGTGGCATTACAGCTCACAGCAACCTCCAACTCCTGGGCTCAAGCGAGTCTCATGCCTCAGCCTCCCAAGTAGCTGGGACTACAGGCGCCCGCCACAGCGCCTGGCCATTTTTTGATTGCAGCTGTCATTGTTGTTTGGCGGGTCCGGGCTGGGGATTCGAACCCGCCACCTTAGGTGTACGTGGCTAGTGCCTTAGCCGATTGAGCTATAGGCGCCGAGCCGCATCTTGAAATTTTTAATATATTTCATTACATGGAGTTCTAAAATTTTTTTTTTTTTTTTTTTGAGACAGAGCCTCAACCTTCCCCCTGGGTAGAGTGCCGTGGCATTACAGCTCACAGCAACCTCCAACTCCTGGGCTCAAGCGAGTCTCTTGCCTCTGCCTCCCAAGTAGCTGGGACCACAGGCGCCTGCCACAACGCCTGGCTATTTTTTGGTTGCAGCCATCATTGTGGTTTGGCGGGTCCGGGCTGGGGATTCAAACCCGCCACCTTAGGTGTACATGGCTGGCGCCTTAGCCGGTTGAGCTATAGGCGCCGAGCCACATTTTAAATCATCTTTAGATTACTTATAACACCTAACACAATGCTATTTCTATACTGTATTGTTTTCTAATTTGCATTTCTTTGATGGTGTTGTATTTTTGGCTTTTTCTACATGTTTCAATCTGCAGTGGGTAGGATCCACAGATACCAAGGGGTGAACGTATTGAACTGCTAAAGAACAAGTATCAAGGCTCAGCGCCTATAGCTCAACCGGCTAAGGCGCCAGCCATGTACACCTAAGGTGGCGGGTTCGAATCCCCAGCCCGGACCTGCCAAACAACAATGATGGCTGCAACCAAAAAATAGCTGGGCGTTGTGGCGGCCCCTGTGGGCGCCTCTACTTGGGAGGCAGAGGCAAAAGACTCGCTTGAGCCCAGGAGTTGGAGGTTGCTATGAGCTGTAATGCCAGGGCACTCTACCCAGGGGGACAGCTTGAGGCTCCGTCTCAAAAAAAAAAAAAAAAGAACAAGTATCAAATAGCCTCTAAATTTTTGAGAAAAAGACAATTAGTCCAGATTTAAAGTGAGTTAAAGACTTGAATAGACACTTTAGAAAACTTGAATGGTCAGTAAACACAAAACGAGGCTCCATCTCTGATTAAAATCATAATAAAACCTCATTGCACACCCATGACCTGAAAAAGGTAAATAGGATAATAACAATTGTGGAGGGTGTGGTACAACATCACTCGCCCACCCATCCCCTGCATCTGGGAGTGTAAACTGATCAAAACCCTTGGGGAAAAGTTCATTATCAAGTAAAGTTTAATATGTATGTACTATAAGACTCAGTAATTCCATTCTTCGGTGGAATTAGAGAAGCTCTCTCACACAGGTATCAGAAGAAATGTAAGTAATGTTCAAAGTGGCATTACTGGTAAGAGCCAGGTATCCCTTAACGCTAGGTCTTTGTGTCATACAGCATTGCAAAGAAATGAACTTCAGCTTGACTCACTGACATAGAAGAATCTCAGAATACAATGTTGAGGCGGCGAACATAGCTCAGTGGGTAGGGCACAGGCCACATACACCAAGGCTGGCGGGTTCGTACCCTGCCCAGGCCAGCTAAAAAAAAAAAAAAAAAACTACAATGACAACTGCAACAATAACAACAAAAAACAGCCGAGTGTTGTGGCAGGCGCCTGCAGTCCCAGTTACTTGGGAGGCTGAGGCAAGAGAATAGCTTGAGCCCAAGAACTGGAGGGTGCAATGAGCTATGACTCAATGGCACTCTACCCAGGGTGACAGCTTGAGAGTCTGTCTCAAAAACAAACAAACAAAAAAAAAAAGGATACAATGTCGAAGCAAAAGATGCCAAACAAAAATGAATAGAAATAGTATGGTTGGCTTGGCACCCATAGCACAGTGTTGATGGTGCCAGCCACATACACTGAGGCTGACAGATTCGAACCCGGCCTGGGCCAGCTAAACAACAATGACAACTATAACAAAAAATACCCGGGTGTTGTGGCAGGTGCCTGTAGTTCCAGCTGCTTAGGAGGCTGAGGCAAGAGAATTGCTTAAGCCCAAGAGTTGGAGGTTGCTGTGAGCTGTAACGGCACAGCACTCTACCTAGGGCTACAGCTTGAGACTCTCTCAAAAAAGAAAGAAACAGTATGATTCCATGTTTATAAAGTTCAAAAGAAAAAGGATTAAACTGTATTATTTTGGAATGAATATAAGACAAGAGAATGATTGTCATGGAATGTTAGGATCATAGTTACCCTGTTGGGAGAGAGGGGGTTGCAACTGGGGAGGGGCACATCCTTTCATTCTTGACCTAGTTGGTGGTCACTTGGGTCTCATCTCATTATTATTCTGTAGGAGGCAGTGACAAGTTTATTCATTCACCATTTGTATGACATATTTCAAAGTGAGAAAATAAAATTAACCTAAGTTTTAATATCTTTCTTTATAGTCTGAGATAATATGGTTTCAAGGTTTTAAGTACCCTTATTCATTTGCTCACTTATTCTACAGACATTTGTGACATATTTCCTATATGTTTTAGGCAATATGCTGGACACTAGAAATACAGAAATTTATTTATTACCTACCAGGGAGCTTTGATAATAAAAAGTAGTAATTGATGCTATTATTATTGTAACAAATGACATTTCACTGACTGTTTACTGTTTGCACTAAGCACTTTACCATATTACTTCATTTAATCTTACAGACTTCTTGGCTCAGTGTCCGCTGCTCAGTGGTTAGGGAGCCGGCCACATGCACGGGGTTAGTGGGTTCCAATCCGGCCCAGGCCATATAAACAACATTGACAATAATCGCAAAAAAAAAAAAAAAAAAAAAAAGCCAGCGTTATGGTGGGCGACTGTGGTCCCAGCTACTTGGGAGACTGAAGCAAGAGAATCACTTAACCCCAAAGTTTGAGGTTGCTGTGAGCTGTGACGTGACGACACTCTACCCAGGGCGCCATAGTGAGGCGCTGTCTCCCCCCTCGCCACCCCCCCCCCAAATCCTATGGACTTCTAGTTCCCCAGTTTTAAAAACAAGGAAGCTCGTGGCTTAGCTGGTTAAAGCGTCTAATAAAAACAAGGAAACTGAGCACAGCGACCTTCAGTAATTTGCCCAGGTTTAACAGAGCTCAGAAAGGCAGAGCCAAGATTTGCTCTCAGCAACTGTGGCTTTCCCACCCAGCATCTAATCCCTTTCTTTTAGATGACAGCACCCTGATTTTTCGTTAGGGAACCACCCTTCTCACCTTTGGTCCCCGGGGTTCAGGTGGAACGAACTCAGGCCTGGCCGCTCAACCACCTGGCTGCAGTGATTGGCTCAGGCATGAGCATGTGACCTGTAACAGACCAATAGGATTCGAGTCTGAAGAGGTTTCGGGACTTTGCGGGGAAATGTTTGTCTTTGCCCTAGAATTAGAACTTCTGTCTATAAAGAGAAAATAATCCCAGAGGTTTGGGAGGATCATCTGTGGTGGAGAATGAAACCAAGCAGAAGCAGATTTGAACCCTTGGATCTAGCCATGCCTGGAGCCTTATCACAATCTGGTCTTTTCAGTTGCTGAGGCCTCAAATGGGGTTTTCTCAAAGGCTCACACAAAGAGTCACAGCTAATACAGAGGTGCAGGCACATACCCCCGTGATCACTGTACCAAAGGAGTGATGAAGGCTAAAATAAATGCGGGTGTTTAGAGTGCATTTAGGTACACTCTGGGTACGGGTTAGACGCGATGTTTTTCACTTTTTTTCCCTTTCCAATCCTAGGTCTGAAGCCAAATCTCAGGGGAGATAGAGGTATTTACACCAGTAAAGAGACAGTAATGAATCACCTTGATGCTGACACAGACCAAGCCAGTCATTCTTCACAATGGGGGACGGGCCGCTGTACCCAATGTCATGAAAGATTTTCACCAAAGAACTGATCTCAGGGACAAAAATAGCAAGACTTATTTAGGCTCTGGAATACATTTTATCTCAGGTTTAGGAAGCCCTTGACAGCAAAACGAGATGTGACATCACCCCTCAAGCTGACCAAACACTGTTGCAGTCTCCACAGTAGAGTAAACTCAGACTCTTGAGGACCCCCTCCCCTGCAGGGTTGGAGTCACCTGCTTCAGCTTGGCTAATGGCATCTCCATCACCTGGAAGAACCACTGAGCCTCCAGAAGATCCTTGCTGTAAAGGACTAACACAGCCCTCTGAGTAAACGGAGTAATGTACACAGGACCTCAATCAAGCCATGGGCTTGGGTTGAATTCTTTGGCCATGAGAACCTCTCATCTTTGCTCCCTCCCCAACCAAATTCAGAGAGAATTTTACCCTCTCACTGCCTTCTTAAAGTCAGACTACAGAATCAGAGAGTACATTGATTAGAACACTAGCATTCGCTTGGCGCCTGTGGCTCAAGCGGCTAAGGCGCCAGCCACATACACCTAAGGTGGCAGGTTGGAATCCAACCTGGACCACCAAACAATGATGGCTGCAACCAAAAAAATAGCTGGGCGTTGTGGCGGGCGCCTGTGGTCCTAGCTACTTGGGAGGCTGAGGCAGGAGACTCGCTTGAGCCCAGGAGTTGGAGGTTGCTGTGAGCTGGGATGTCACAGCACTCTACCCAGGGGGACAGCTTGAGGCTCTGCCTCAAAAAGAAAAAAAAACCCAACAAAACACTAGCATCCTTTTATTTATTTTTTTGAGACAGAGTCTCACTCTGTTGCCCTGGGTAGAGTGCAGTGACATCTGCCTAGCTCATAGCAACCTCAAACTCTTGGGCTCAGGTAGCTGGGGCTACAGGTGCCTGCCACAATGCCTGGCTAAATGTTCTCTATTTTTTCGGTAAAGGCAGGAGTCTAACTCTTGCTCAGCCTAGTCTCGAACTCCTTCAGCTCAAGTGATCCGCCTGCCACCGCCTCCCAGAGTGCCAGGATTACAGTCATGAACCACTGCACCAGGATCCTCGTTTTAAATGAATATAACAGCTGGACGGCACCTTTAGCTCAAGGAGTAGGGTGCCGGCCCCATATGCTGGAGGTGGTGGGTTCAAACCCAGCCCCGGCCAAAAAAAAAAAAAAAAAACCGAAAAAAAAAATGAATGTAACAGCTGACATTAGGATAATCACCAAAGGTCATGTATTTTTCTCTCATTGGAGAGGACCAGCCAGCAGAGGTGTGAGCATTATCATTCACAACAGACTCAGAAGTATGTAAATAACCAGGTTGCTTAGCACCCTGGCCTGAGGGCAGTTCACCCTCTTCCAGGATTAAAGGTGACCATTACACTCAGCATTTGTTCCACTGAGTGAGGTGAGGTCTTAGGTCTCCTCCACACATGGAGGCAGAAAAGGGGGAAAATGTTTTCTCCCTGATAAATTCAAAGCCGTAATAAATCAGAATTTAGATCGTTGGTGAATAATTCATGTTTATCTAAAAGAAAAAATAATGACTTTCATTGTATTTCATCTCCCTCTTACTGAGTTCTAGAAACTGATTCCCCAGACTGAAGCTTCCAGAAATCGATAGAAGGTTTGCTTGATGACTCCACCTTGTGAGTCCCTCCTGGGATCCCACCCTCCTCACTAGGCTCTCTTTGGCTCCCCCAGGATTACTGGGGAAAGCGGGAAGAGACCGGGCTGACTGTGGTACTGACAGTGTCAGACTTCTACAGCTGACTCTAGGGTTTGCCTGGGGTCCTTCCTCAAGTTCGCCTCCTGGGCCCTACAGCTGCAGCCTTGGACCCAGGGGGTAGGTATCTTAGACTGCTCTGATTGTCTCTCTCAGTTGGGGACCTGACTGTAATCCTTCCTCTTCTTTATCCTGCAGCCTCTTTGCCTCTTGCAAGAAGTTCACTGAGCAAGGTCCAGGGTTATTTGGAACTGCACGCTTTGGACCTTTGCAGGAGTGCAGTGATTCCTCAAACGCAGTGATTTCTCTGTTGCCAAAGACTACTCAGCCAGCCGCTTGACTAAAGTCTTTTCCTTTTCTTTCAGGTTTGAGCTCAGATTGCAATCCCTGTGTCCTCCCACCATGTGGGGCACATGTCCAACTCTCAGCGAGTGGCCTATTCTAGACCTCACTGGATCAACCTTCCTAATGCCGCGATGTGTTTTCATTGTTACAAAGGGGTCGCAAGCCGCAGGTTGAGAACCGCTGGCCTAAGGTGAAGGGAAAACACCCCACTTTCCCCCGGGAGGAGAATGGTACTCACATTACCCCACAGCT
>CAUYTI010123766.1:0-14347 GCA_963575145.1 Galago senegalensis
CTAAATTGCTGTTTTGTTTTCTGCAGTCTTCCAGCTTCCTTCTTTTTTTTTTTTTTTTTGAGACAGAGCCTCAAGCTGTCCCCCTGGGTAGAGTGCCATGGCATTACAACTCACAGCAACCTCCAACTCCTGGGCTCTAGCGAGTCTCCTGCCTCCGCCTCCCAAGTAGCTGGGACCACAGGCGCCCGCCACAACGCCCGGCTATTTTTTGGTTGCAGCCATCGTTGTTTGTCGGGTCCGGGCTGGGGATTCGAACCCGCCACCTTAGGTGTACGTGGCTGGCGCCTTAGCCGGTTGAGCTATAGGCGCTGAGCCCCAGCTTCCTTCTTTACCCTTCCAAGCTCCAATTTTTTCTTTTAGCACGGCATCAGTTTCATCATTGAGACTAGGGACATGAGTAAGGTATCCTAGAACTCTTTAAGATTTAAGTAGTATTCTGCCTCTTTGTTTTCTAATACAATAGAATCTGTATAGTTGACCACCTACTTAAGTTGACCTAATTTTCATAGACCAGATGTACACCATATGTACTTTTCAGTACAATAGGCCTATTTCTTTATGTTGGCCACCTCTGTGTATTGACCAGTTTGTTATAGTCCTTTGGGTGTCACCTTAACACAGGTTATACTGTGGTATAATCTTGGGCAAATCAAAATCACTTAATTTTTCTATGTCTTTGTTTTCTTATCTTTAAAATGATGCTTCTTCCTGTCCTTAGAGTTACTTGGATGAGACAGTGTATGCAAAACAGTGTTTTAGAAATACCTCATCCTGTTACTTTCACAAACATGTCCATTGAGTAATGTGAGATTTAGTTACTTTCTGATTAGTTTTTTTATCTCTGCCTTATTATATGTATGTATGTACTTTTTCCTATTTTTATTATAAAATTTAATGCATGTTCTTTGTAGAAAGTCTGGAAAATACAGGAAACTTAGAGAAGAAAATAGAAATCCTTTTGTTGGGATTGTAGGAGACATTTAGTTTGAGCTCCATGAAGCATATTGCACAAAATTAATGCTCGTTTAATGAACAGAAACTTAGTATAGGTATATTTCTTAAAGTCAAAAGGCTAGGATAGTGTTACCAGCCATTTGAAGAGGAAAGAAGACATCTGAGTCTCAATAATAATAATAATATTAAACGACATTTTTCTGTTGGCTAAAGGAACAAAGAAAAACATAATAGGGCTAGCCCTAATCCTTTTTGTGTTGGCTAAAAGAACAGAAAAAAAAAAAGGTAGTAGGGCTAATCCTACTATTATGTGGGAGAGATTAGGAAGGCATACATATCTATTGAATATGGAGCTTCTGGGCAATATCATGGCAAAATGGACTGGACTTTTTCTAGTCCATATTCAAATTCTATAGAATTTGAGTACTTTTTTTTGAATGCTTGGAAATCTTGAACACTGTCTTTTTTGTTTTTTAACAGGATGGCTTAAATTCCTTGGTCCTTGATCTAGATTTTCCTGCTTTGAGGAAAAACAAGAATATAGATAATTTCTTAAATAGATGTAAGTATTTTTAAGCTTCATATTTGATCACATAAGTATGTTTTTGACAAGAGATTTATGTTTGATTAATATTACTATCCTATAAGCTTAACTTTAACTTATTAAATTTTTTTTAGTTTGATTTACTGAAAAACTAATACTCTTTATTTTAAAGCCCAAACTGCAGAACCAAATTATAATATGTAAAGTATAAAGTTCAGAATTTTATAGTAAATGATTAAGACTATTTACTGGTTTAGGACAGATTATTTATAGCAGTTTTATGAGAAGCTTCAAATTAGTATTTACCACTCTAACACTTCATATTACGTAGAGACATAATAAAGCTTTGTGTTTCCATAAACGTGGACATTTCAGTCTAGATAATGGAAAATAATATGATAACAATTATTACCATATGTGGTAACCCTTAATATTTGGCAGTATTGATATTCAAATGAAAGGTAAATGAAATTGAATTCTAAGCCTAAGAAATTCTCCAAACAATTTATAACACCACAATATGCTCTTTTATTTGGAATCGCGAGAGATTGGAGCATTTCTCTGATTTAACAATCTTATCTATAGTTACTTTATATACTACATATAATTAACACTTTTCAGAGAAGTAGGCTATCAAAATTCATTAGTAAGATTAGCTTTGCAAGGGAGGTGCCTGTACCTCAAGTGGCTAAGGTGCCAGCCATATACACCAGAGCTGGCGGGTTTGAATCCAGCCCAGGCCTGCCGAACATTAACAACTACAACCGAAAAATAGCCGGGCATTGTGGTGGGAACCTATAGTCCGAGCTACTAAGGAGGCTCGCTTGAGTCCAGGAGTTGGAGGTTGCTGTGAGCTGTGATGCCATGGCACTCTGCCCAGGGTGACAGCTTGAGGCTCCGTCTCAAAAAAAAAAAAAAAAAAAGCTTAGCTTTGCAAGTAATTTCATGGCAACTTTCTGCCATGATTCACAGTGCGCACCAGGATTGCTTGGGTCATCACTGTGTCAGCTATCATCTGACTTGCCAAACAACAGTCAGAAACAGAATAGCTTTAACTACTACTTTTTGGCTGTCAGTAGCATCCATTTATAGGTTTTAATAAACTATAGAGAATTTTGGTTCTTTGATGTCAGCTTAATGTTTATCTTAGATTTTTAAACAGCAGACTTTAAAAGCTAATACATTTAACTAAAAATGGAATCTAGTTTCTTAAAATAAAAATGTGTTTACAGGTGTGATTATTTTAAAACATTGCTTAGAAACATGATTGATATTATAAATATGCTAACATTTTTATTGTAGATGAGAAAATTGTAAAAAAAATCAGAGGTCTACAGATGAAGGCAGAAGACTATGATGTTGTAAAAGTTATTGGAAGAGGTGCTTTTGGTGAAGTTCAGTTGGTAAGAAGTATTATTATTTATTTTTTGTTCTTGTTACTGTTTTTACGTCATGGTTTTATGAAACATCAGTAGCAGCTGAGGAGATCTAATTTCTATGTGCAGACATACCAAGAGTTAGCTTTATGATTTTGGTAAAGTCACTTCATTCTGGAGAGCTCCAGTGTCATTTATAAAAAGAGGCATTTGTTGTGTAGATAAGGTCTCTTCCAGCTCTGAAACTCTGATTTGGAGAATGAGGTCAACTTGGCTTCATATGTGATCAGCCTAGCAATTAATATTACACTAAAACTATGTGTTTTTATTTGGAATGTTCAGATTAATAATAACATATCTGCTTAATGATATGTACACGCATGGTACATTGGATAGGTGTCTTCAAGTCAGGTTTCAGCATCCCTCTTCTCCTGTTAAACATTTTATTAATGACTGGTATGGAGGTCAGTGCCATGTTGAATAATTTTGCAATTCAGTTAAACTTGAAGTATAATGAGAATGATTTTAGATGATGAACCAAAATCCAGAAATTTTCAACTGAGAGAAGATAATCAGCCAGATAGAAGAAGTGAAATTTAACCAGGATGTACGTACTTGGATGTGAAGAACATAAGGATTAATTTCTTAACAGTAACATATAAATTAAAGAGTAATTTTCCTTGAATGTAACCAGGCAAGAGTCATTAGTGATGAGACAACCCAAAATAATAAAGGTGTTTGATTTTCTAGCAATTGATTTTCTCTATTTTGATGTGACTGACATGGATTTGATTGAATGAATAAAATATTTCATGCCTGGAATGCGTGGTTGCCGTCTTCGGGTTTTCTTTTCTTTTTTTTTTTTTAAGAGCAGTTTTAGAGTCACAGCAAAATTGAGAAGGTGCAGAGATATCCCATATATCCCTTCCCCCCTACATGCATAGACACTCCCATTAGCAATATTCCTTTCAGAGTGGTACATTTGTTACCTACACTGGCACATCATAATCTCTCATTTTCATAGTTTACATTAGGATTTGCTGTTACTATTGTATATTCTATAGGCTTGGACCAATGTATAATAGTATATGTCCATTATTATTCTATCATACACAGTATTTTTCAGTGCCTTAAAAATCTTCTGTGCTGTGTCGGTTTACCTTTCAGCTTTCAGTCCATGGCATTCATTGATTGATACTTTTATTGTCTTTGTAGCTTTGCCTTTCCAGAATGTCATATAATTGGAATTATGCAGCCTTTTCAGATTGCCTTTAAAGCTTAGAAATAAGCATTTAAGTTTTCTCTATGTCTTTTCCTGATTTAATAGCTTATTACTTTTTAACACTGAACAATATTCCATTGTCTGGATGTACTACAGTTTATCCATTCACTTACTGAAGGATGTCTTGATTGCTTCCAAGTTTGGACAGTTAGGAGTAAAACTACTATGTCCTCCTGTGTGCACGCTTTTATGTGGGCATACGTTTTCAGTTTTTACAGTTAAATACCAGGAAGCATATTGCTGGATGATAGGGTAAGAATGTGTTTGGTTTTGTAAGAAACTGTCAAATTGTCTTCTAAAGGGACCATACCATTTTATATTCCCACCAGCAATAAATGAGAGTTCCTCTGCTCCTCATCCTCACCAGTATTTGGTATTGCCAGTGCTGCAGATTTTGATTATCATATATCTCCTGGTTATTTTAATTGGTCTTTCTTTCTTTCTTTTCTTTCTTTTCTTTCTTTCTTTCTCTTCTCTCTCTCTTTCTCTCTTTCTCTCTTTCTCTCTCTCTCTCTTTCTCTCTCTCTCTCTCTCTCTCTCTCTCTTTCTTTTCTTTCTCCTCAAGCTATGTCCCTGGGTAGAGTGCTGTGGCATCACAGCTCACAGCAACCTCCAACTCCTGGGCTCAAGTGAGTCTCCTGCCTCAGCCTCCCAAGTAGCTGGGACCACAGGCACCTGCCACAACGCCCAGCTGTTTTTTGTTGTTGTTGTTGTTGCAGCCATCATTGTTGTTTTGGTGGGCCCTGGCTAGATTCGAACCCGCTACCTTAGGTGTATGTGGCTAGCGCCTTAGCCACTTGAGCCATAGGTGCCGAGCCTCTTTCTTTCTTTCTTTTTTTTTTTTTTTGAGACAGGGTCCCACTATTTCGCTCTTGGTAGAGAGCTGTGGTGTCACAGCTCACAGTAACCTAAAACTTTGGGCTTAAGCAATTCTCTTGCCTCAGCCTCCCAAGTAGCTGGGACTATAGGGACCCAACACAATGCCTGGCTATGTTTCTTTTTCCTTTTATTAAGTCTTACATACATAGATCATGAATATATTTATGCCTTTATGAGATTCAATGTGTCGATTATTTGTACAAATTGGAGTGCTTACATCCAACTAATTAACATAGCTTTCATCTCATTTACTTAATTACAGTGTTACTGGCTATTTTTTTGTTGCAGTTGTCATTGTTGTTTAGCTGGCTGGTTTGAACCTACCAGCCTTGGTGCATGTGGCTGGTGCCGTAACCACTGAGCGATGGGCACCAAGCCTTTAATTGGTATTTATCTGATGACATATGATGTGGAATATCCTTTCATGTGCTTATTATTTCCCATTGTTATACTCAGTGTCATCTAGGTTTTCTACTGTGTTAACATCTAAGGATTTATGGTCTGGGTCTAGATTCATTTTTTTGCATGTGGGTATCCAGTTCTTCCAGCATCATTTGTTTGCTCTATTACATTGCCTCTGCTCCTTTGGAAAAAAATCAGTTGACCATAATTATGTGTGTCTATTTCTGGGCTCTGTATTCCATTTCATTGGTTTATTTGTCTTTTCTTTCACCAATATCACACTGTCTTGATTACTGGAACTTTATATTAAGTTTTCATGAAGATGTGTCATAGACATCTAAAGTATGTGAAATTAGGATGCTTGCTTATCTCTCTAATTTTCCTCTTTCTCTATAAATTTGTTCCTTTTCTTTCTCATCATCAACCCAGTTTCTGAAGTCAAAAGTTAGGAGTCATCATTGATTTCTTTCCCTTTTTAATTTTCTAGTAACTGTTACTATTTCTGCCTTCATAAAATTTTCTCAGTATATCCACTTATTTTTCCCAGCTGTATTCACGGTCATCACCTTTTCCCAAGCTGCCTTTCATTACCCAGTCATACGTGAACACTTGCTGTGTTCTTCTCTTTTCCACGCCCCGTAACGATGTTTCACCATTGTTACAATTGATGGTAGGTTGTGAAGTGCTGATGGAGGAAATATCAAGACCATGCTTATGTATGGTTTTTTTGGGAGGAGGGGAGACAGCATCTCACTTTGTCAGCTTTGGTAGAGTGCCCTAGCATCATAGCTCAGAGCAGTCTCAAACTCTTAGGTTTGTAGGCCTCCCAGGTAGCTGGGCCTACAGGTGTCTACCACAACGCCTGGTTATTTTTAGAGACTGGGTCTCGCTTTTGCTCAGGTTGGTTTTCGAACTCCTGAGCTCTAGCAGTCCAACTTCCTTGGCCTCCCAGAGTGTTGGGTTATCCAAGCTCAGTTGGGCCAACATCGCTGTTTGGCAGACTGTTTTCCCCCATACCTACATCCTTGCATTCTCATGTGTCCCTCCTACTCCTATTCCTGGTATTGGTGTAAGAATATTAAGTGTGGAGCTTTTTTAGCATATGTGAGTTTTATGGGGCGGGGGGACTCTGTTTTTCTTTACTTTTCTACCTCCCCATATTGAGTTAGATAAAGACTGGGAATTCTAGATTTGATCTAATACAAACTGCTGCCAAATTGGCCCTTATAAAATACATTCATTGTATTGGCTGTCTTTTACATTTATTGGAGCCTTTGCCTGCTAAATGAACTACAGAATCTTCACCCTGGCTTTCTAGGCCCTCTTTGAAGATGTCAACAATTTTTTCATTTTATCTTTTAAACTCTTTATCTTCTACTATACTATTCTTTTGAGGCAGGCTGTTCCTTTCAAAGCAGTCTGTTTATTGTTTTCTTGTCTCTTTCTTCAACATATAGTTTCATTCTGTTTCTCAGGGTTCATTTTTAAAGAAAACTCCTGATTCCTTTTACTCTTCTTTCTACTTTCTTCCCCCTAAACAAGATGAGATCTTGCTCTGTCACCCAGGCTGGTGTGCAATGGCATGATTATAGCTTACTGAAACCTTAGGACTCCTGGGCTCAAACAATCCTCTCACTTCTGCTTCCCAAATGCGTGAGACTACAAGTGTGAATTACCATGCCCTGATAATTTAGAAAAATGGTAGAGATGGGATCTTCTATATTGCCAAGGCTGGTCCTAAACTCTTGGGCTCAAATGATCCTCCTATCTCAACTTCCCAGAATGCTGGGATTATGCACCTGAGTCACCGTACCTGGCTTCTACCTTTTATCTGAATGTGATCTCTCCTCTACATCCTTAAATTATAATTATTTTATTGTAGTCACTATATTTTGCTTTGTGCTATAATTTATATGTTATATGTGTATCCTTTTTTGATTCCTCTTTTTATATTGTAAACTTTTTGAGGGTAGAAACTATGTTTTTCAAGTACTTTTGTCATATTCATCAGATATTTATAGCTGCTTATCTGTTCGCCTGTATCTGGGAAGAGTATCTTCTTTAGCCAGGCACACAGTTGTAAAGGGGTATTTGTGGAGCAGCAGAAAGACATGTAGGCATTTGTCACCTCAACCTGGACATTGATAACTGATACATATGTTCAAGCAAATCATATCTAGAATTGGATTTTTCTTGTCTTTTTATAGCACACTACCTTAAATAAAGAAAGTTTTTTTTTTTTTTTGAGACAGAGCCTCAAGCTGTCCCCCTGGGTAGAGTGCTGTGGCATTACAGCTCACAGCAACCTCCAACTCCTGGGCTCAAGCGAGTCTCCTGCCTCCGCCTCCCAAGTAGCTGGGACCACAGGTGTCCACCACAATGCCCGGCTATTTTTTGATTGCAGCCGTCATTGTTGTTTGGTGGGTCCGGGCTGGGGATTCGAACCCACCACCTTAGGTGTACGTGGCTGGCGCCTTAGCCGGTTGAGCTATAGGCACCAAGCCCATACTCTCCTGTTATAACTGAGTTATCACCATAATTTTATTTTAGCCTCTATGTACATGTACCCTCCCTATTTTTATTTCTTGCGTCTACCAATCAGAAATTTCTCTTTTATTGGTGTCCTCAGACGTCAGTTGTGGGGGTTTTTTCCTGCTTTTATCATCTCCAACCTTATCGTCCCTTCTCCTTCTTGTTCAGTTATTCCCTTTGTAGCTCCTTAGGTATAAACACTCACTTCACTCACTCTACTTCTTGATTATTTAATAATGAACAAAGCTATGAATTTTCTCCCCATGACACCGTTGCCCTACTATGTAGTATCATCATCATTATAAATAGGTCGCCCTGACAGCTTTTGTTTCCTCACTGAACTCAGGCGCTTGGTTAGGAAAGAGTCTTATGAAGTTTTAAGTGACTGGATTTTTCCTTGGTCTTTTAGGATTGATTTCTGATTTCTTTCTGCTATAAACAGGAAACATGGCACGCCAGTTTTGCTTTGTGGCAGAATTTATGGGGATTTTCTTGTGGCCTGATGTAAGGTCTATTTTTGTAATACTCCATGGGCACCTATAGGGAAGGTTGTGTTCCTTGTTTAAAGGCCACAGAGCTTCAGGTATCACGTACACGCTTGTAAAATTCTTCAAATCCTTTTTATCTCTGCTTACTTTGTGACTTCAAGTACGTCTATGGTATTTTGCCTCTTTTAATGCTTTGGGGCGTCAAATATCATATCTACTATATTTTCATTTTGGAACGTGCCCATCATCCATGTGTTACATACCCTGTCATCCTTGAATTTTGCTGTGGCTCTCTGTCAAGATTGTGAAGACTGTCTTTGTCAGCCCCCAAGAAATCGAATTATCATTTTTGAAAGCAGTGAAGCCAGCAGTGACAACCACAAAAGAAAAGGGAAAAGATAGGAGAAGAGGATTTTACAAACCCTTTTTATAATATTTTCTACTCAAAATCCTATTAGATAATAATCCAGTATTATACGATCTTATCTTCCTCTTAACCTGGATAATTGATGGTGACGAGATCCATTACCTCTTTTGATTTTTCTTTGTCCCTCTTTGGGGACACTAAGAAGCAGGCTCCTCCTATCCTCTGTTAGAAGCATTAGGACATAATGTGCATACGGAATTCTCCAGAGCCAGAAGGATTCGTAGGACCCCATACCCTTCCTTATCCTGCCCTCCTCGCCAAAGGTCGGACTACTCTCTTGAGATGGAAGACACAGCCTTGTATGGCCACACTCCTGTTCTCAGAGTGTCATTTTTCAGCCCCATCTCTTTCTAGGTACAAAAAAAAAAAAAAAAAAATGTGTCTTGGTAAGCTGTCCAGAAGGCTCCTGACTTAAAAAAAAGGATCATCTAAGAGTCAAGTGTAATATTGTAATATACAAAAGTCTGATGTGAATATTAAAACTCCTTTTTCTTTTTAAAATTCACATTTACCTCCATCACTAATTCTCAAATGCTGACTGCAATATGGGATCACCCGGGGAGCTTTTAAACAGGAGCCCTTGGGACCCGGGCATTGGCAAATTTTAACACTCTTGTGATAGAAAGCCTGAGCTCTCTTGGCTCATTCCTTGGCTTAGGACTCTTCAGAGTCCCTTGATTTTAGCCGTGTGCCCTGACCCACGTGAGGGTTCCCCATTACTAGAAAGTTACCGTGTATACGTGCATTGTCACACGTGACGTCTTGTTCTTCTAGCTTCTCCCTCCCTTCAGACTTCCTTGTTGATTCCTTTGAATTTCTTTTCTCCTTACATTGACTGCTTTGCTTTGTCCCCTATGGTAATTTTGAAAATGAGCTATTTCATATTCTATTACTAATTACACCTAACCTCCTTTAAAACATGCTCCAACCTACATTTCTACAATTAACCACAGAAACTATAAAAGAGAATTTCTTGCAAGATGAGGAAAATCAGCATTTCTCCTTGTACCAATTTTACTTTATTCCAGGGTATAATCTGGAATATTTCACCCTGGAGTTGGGGCAGGAGTGATGTAGCTTCTCTTCCCAGGAGTATTTATTATACTTGGGTTTCATTTTATAACTATGTCTGTAGCAATTATTTAAATTCATTACCATATTGATTTGTTTATGGGCAGTCTGGTTTTTTTTAATGTTTGTTTGTTTTTACTTTTTTTTAACCACAACTTGCCCATACTGGAGGTCTTCATTTGGACTCATCTCTTAATTGGACAGAAAGCATCTTTGAGTGGCGTCTTGTGAATGTTATGTGACTGGCACATTTTTTGAAGCCTTTGATTTGTGAGAGCAGTTTTCTGTCGTCTTTGCTGTTTAATCACCTGGCTGGGTCACACCCCTGTTCTACTCTAAATTATTTAGGGGCACTGTGTGTAAGAGAAATGCATCAAGGGTTGTGGCCACAGTATTTTTCCCTGTTTTCCAGAACGGACACAGGTGTCCATCTATTTTTATAGACTTTGGTCGGTTTTGTTGGGTGAGCTTTGGAGTGGGATGGGCCTTTGACGTCCACATGTTCATGTCACCATCTTTTCAGATGGTACCAACTGTTATTACTCATTGATTCGTTCAGCAAATACAGAGCACTCATCAGCCATGTGGCAGACACTGTGGAAGCCATTAGGCAGCATCAGACAAGATTTCTGATCTCATGGAGTATCTGTGTGTGTGCTGGGGAGAGTGGGGGGAATGACCGTAAACAACCAAACACATGAACAAGACAATTTCAGATAATAACAAGCACAGGTGTCATATAGCACTGCTCACATTCCAAAATGGTGCCCCTGAAGCTTTAAATAGGGTGCAAAACTACAGAGTAATAAGAATATAGGGATAGAGGGATGGAGCCAGGGCCGGGGGCTCAGGCATTATTAATCACTTTCTCCTCTGCAGCAAATCCATTGGGTCATATACTTACAGCCCCACTCCCCTGCCCCCATGATCTTCCCTCTAAAACTGTAACACTTTTCTTTGCCTTTAATCTACGTGGCTTGTTTTGCAGGCCAAGAGATTTGCTCCCTCTGCCTTTAAGGTATTTGCCTTTGGATTAGGATTCCCCTGATCGCCCCCCCATATTTGCATTATTCTCCCAGCTGGACTCCCACAAAGTCAGAGAGACAGGATAGCCATGTGTGAGTAGCCAAGTCCAGCCTGGAGCCCCTCCCACTTCAGTGCTGGGGTAAAGCTAGGGATTAACAGATAGGTCCTCAGCAGATTCAAGGACACCCCCAGCAAGCCCAGTGGGCAGTATGGTTCTCCCCCTGGGAGACAGTGTTGAGAGGTGGGTAAGAGCTTAGTCCCTAGACTCAAACTGCGTAGGTTTGAACTTGGCACTACCAGTTACTGGCCATGTGACCCTGGCAAGTTACTCACCCTCTGTGGCTCTCATTATCTTCTTCTTTAAATGGGGTTAATAACAGTACCTACTACCTAGTGTTATAGAGACAGCTAAATTGACTAACTGGGGAAAACACTTAGATTGGCGCCTATATTCAGTAAACCCTTGATAATGTATAATAAGCACTGCTATTAAGTGTATCTTGCATTGCCAAAAAGCTTTTTCATGTCCTTCTTTCTCCTCGGCTCAAATTCTTTCTTTACTTGGCACAGGCAGGGATGAAATTGAATGCGTCTTAGGCCTAGGCTCACTTTGCTGAGTTTCACGGGAGGGCTTCTTCAGTAGCAAGTTGGAAAAGAAACACCTCACATTAAAAGAGGCAGGATGAGTAGAATCAGGGAGAATCAGCAAGAAAGTCACCCCTAGGAATCACCAGTTCCTTGGTTTTGTGTGGTTCTTTTCTTTGGCAATCAGGAATTTGTTCTTTTTCACCTTAGCTTCTTAGCACTTAGTATAATTAGTAAGTCAAATAGATTCACCTAAGCATTGGTGTTATCATATTAACACAAAACATCAATATAAATGTTAGAAATGGACTTCCGGGCGGCGCCTGTAGCTCAGTGGGTAGGGCACCAGCCACATGTACCGAGGCTGGCGGGTTCAAACCCAACCCAGGCCAGCGAAAGCAACAATGACAACTGCAACAGAAAAATAGCCAGGTGTTGTGGCAGGCGCCTGTAGCCCAGCTATTTGGGAGCTGAGGTAAGAGAATCACTTCAGCCCAAGAGTTGGAGGTTGCTGCGAGCTGTGATGCCACAGCTCTCTACCCAGAGCAACAGCTTGAAACTCTGTTGCAAATATATATATATATACACACATATATATATAATTTAAAAAATAAAATATAATAAATAAATGACTCCCGTGTTTATCCATGTTCATTTTTAACCTACTTCACACTTTTGTGTATTGAAAAATGTTTAGAAAGAACCTATAGCGTTTTTACAGTCAGAAAATTGAAATGTTAATTCATTTTAAAAACATATCACCCAGAAAACTACTACCTTAATACAGCTTTTTATTTGGGGGCTCATGTCCAGCCTTTATCTACACATAAACAAACATTTAATAGCTATAATCAGAAGTACACATATAATTTTATGATCTACTGCTTTGCTTAAAAAGAAGTTTAACACTCTTTCTACGGGGTCATATTTATCACTTTAATGAGTGCGTTCAAACTGCATCACATTAAAAGCTATAATTTACCTCACATTATTAGGCTGACATATAGTTTGTTCTCATTTTTTTTTCTCTGTAATAAAATTATGTCACTGTACACATCTTTGCCTAGGCGGCTTTTTTTTTTGCAGTTTTTGGCCAGGGCTGGGTTTGAACCCTCCACCTCTGGTATATGGGGCCTGCACCCTACTCCTTGAGCCACAGGCGCTGCCCCCTTGCTTTTTTTTTTTTTTTTTTTGAGACAGAGTCTAACTATGTCACTCTCAGTAGAGGGCTGTGACATCACAGCTCACAGCAACCTCAAACTCTTGGGCTCTAGCGATCACTTGCCTGAGCCTCCCAAGTAGCTGGGACTATAGGCACCTGCCATAGCGCCTGGCTATTTTTTGTTGCAGTTGTCATTTCTATTTAGCTGGCCTGGCTGGGTTTGAACTCGCCAGCCTTGGTGTAGGTGTCTGGCACTATAATCACTGTGCTACGGGCGTCTCACCACACAACTGACTCTTAGTTATGTAACTAGTAACTCTTGCACTGATTACGTGCTGGCAGCCACCTTACATTGATTGACTGATTTTGCCCTCATAGTATCCCTGTGAGCTAGGTTCTGTTGTCCCCATTTTAATGGTGAGAATACTGAGGCACAGAGATCTTACCCAAGGCCACAGAGCTAGGAAGTGGTGGATCTGACAGCTGTACTCGGGTTGCGTGACTCCTGGGCTCTCAATCCCTGTGCCACACTACCCCTCTACAAACACGAGTACTTTCCACAAGATGAGAAGAGACCAGGCTGGGAAAGGCATGAATGATCAGGGCCAACCCACCAAAGGGCCTGTGCAATCTACTAGGAGAATGGACTTTGGCAGAGGAGGCGGGGAATCAGTAAAGGGCTTCATTCTAATTAGCATTTAAGATTTTATATTTGAGAAAGATCCCCTACAGCTGCCCCCTCTGCTGCCAGAAGCAGCGAGGCCATTCATTCACTCAACAAACATCTGAATACCTACTTAGTGTGAGTCACTGTGCTGGGTGCAGAGACACGATGGAGACCACGGCAGACACCAGCCCTGCCTCCGAGAAGCCTCCACTCCACTGGGAGGCTCACAGTAATCTGGGAGGTGTTTTGATGGCATCCTGGACTGGGCTATATTTTGGTTGTAGTTGTCGTTGTTGTTTGGCAAGCCCAGGCTGGATTTGAACCTGCCAGCTCCAGTGTATATATGTGGCTGGCACCCTAGCCACTGAGCTATAGGGGCAGAGCCCAGGCAGCACTTTTTCTTTTGAATTAACTCTTTTTTCTTTTTTTTATTAAGTCATAGCCGTGTACATTAATGCAGTCATGGGGTACAGTGTGCTGGTTCTGTATACAATCTGAAATATTTTCATCAAACTGGTTAACATAGCCTTCATGGATCAATAAATTGTGGTACATGTACACCATGGAATATTATGCAGCCTTAAAGAAAGATGGAGACTTTACCTCCTTCATGTTTACATGGATGGAGCTGGAAAATATTCTTCTTAGCAAAGTATCCCAAGAATGGAAGAAAAAGTATCCAATGTACTCAGCCCTACTATGAATTTCATTTATAGCTTTCATAGGAAAGCTATAACCCAATTTTAGCCCAGGAATATGGGTAGTGGGGAGAAGGAGGGGAGGGGAGGGAGAGGGTGATTGGTGGGATCATGCCTATGGTTCATTCTATAAGGATACATGTGAATCTCTCTAAATGTGGAATATAAATGTCTTAACACAATAACTAAGAAAAAGACATGAAGGCTATGTTAACCAATTGGATGAAAGTATTTCAAATTGTATACAGAAACAG
>CAUYTI010123768.1:0-50215 GCA_963575145.1 Galago senegalensis
AGAAAATGACATGAAGGCTGTGTTGACCAGTTTGATGGAAGTATTTCAGAATGCATGTGAAAACCCCATACTGTACCCCAGAAGTGCATTAATGTACATAGTTAACATTCAATTAAAAAATTAAAAAAAAAAAAAAAAAAAGATGGTCAATATATAGTAGAACTTCTGTAAGTTGACCATGCAAGGGATTGTAACAAAATGGCCAACATACGGAGGTGGTCAACATAAGGAACTAGGTCTATTGTACTGATATGTACAGTGGTAAATGCCCAGTCTATGAAAATTAGGTCAACTTAAGACATGGTCAATGTAGGAAGGGGGTCAACTATGGAGGTTTACTGTGTAATGATAAAGGACCAATTTGGCAAGAGGATATAACTATTACAAATGGATATGCACCCCCAACTGGAGCATTTGGTTTCATACAGCAAACGTAGCTAGACTTAAGGAAAGAGGAACAACAATACATTGACAGGGATGTCAACACCCCACTCACAGCATTGGACAGATGATAGTCATCGAAAATCTACAAAGAGGTATTGGACAGAGAGCAATATAAGCCTAACATTTACAGAAAGTTCTACCCAATGAAGGCAGAATATGCATCCTTTTAATTAGCAAATGGAATGTTTCTTCAAGAAGGACCATAGGACACAAAACAAGTGTCAAAAATATTATAAGATTGAAATCATATTGAGTATGTTTTCAGACCACAGTGGAATAAATTAGAAACCAACACCAAGAGGATTTTAGAAACTATACAAATGCACAGAAATTAAAGAACATACTCCTGAATTATCACTGGGTCAACAAAAGAAATTAAGATAGGCTTTTTTAAAGAACTGGAAATGAAAATACAACATACTAAAACCTCTGTGATATAATAAATGCAGCAATTAGAAACCATTTTATGGCATTAATGGCCTAATTAGAACAATAAGAACAAACCAAGCCCCAAGTTAGCAGAGAAAAAGAAATAGTAATGATCAGAGCAGAACTAAATGAAATAGAGACCAAGAACAAAACAACAGAGGGTCAATGAAACAAAATGTTGGTTCTTCTAAATGGCAAACAAAAGTGATACATTTCTAGCTAAATTAATCAAGAAAACAAGAGTGGAGATGCAAATAAACACAATCAAAAGTGTAAAAGAAGACATTGCAACTTATGCCACAGATGAGCAACTATACAATCCCAAACTAGAGGAGATGGACACATTCCTGGAAACATACAACTTCCAAAGATTGAATCAGGAAAAAATAGAAAACATGACTAGTTCAATAAAGAGTAGTGAGAGTGAATCAGTAATAATAATGAAAAAATTCCTAACACTGAAAAGCCCAGGATACAATAGATTCACAGCGAAATTCTATCAAACATATAAAGAAGAAAACCATTCCAAAAATTTGAAGAGGTGAAAATTCTCCGTAACTCATTCTACAAGTCCAGAAACACCCTGATACCAAAACCGGATAAGAACACAAAAGAAAGAAAACAACAGAACAGTATCCCTGATGAATAAAGATGCAAACATCCTCAAGAGAATACTAGCAAATTGAATCCAGTAGCACGTCAAAAATATAATACACCATGATTACGTGGGTTTTTTTTTAACCAGGGCTGCAAGGATAGTTCAATATATGCAAATTGTTCACATAGAATTAAGGGCAAAAACCATAGGATCAAATCAATAGATGCAGGAAAAGGATTTGACAGAATTTGGCATCCCTTGGTGATAAAAACTCTCAACAAACTAGGCATGGAAGGAGTGTAAAGGCCGTATATGACAAACCTATAGCCAGCATCATACTGAAGAGGAAAAGTGGAAAGCTTTTCCTCTAGAAAGTGGGACAGGACAAGGACGCCACTTTCACCATCCCTATTTATCATAGTACTGGAAGTCCTAGACAGAGGAACGAGGCAAGAGAAAAAAGTCACCCAAATTAGAAAAGGAGAAGTGAGATTATCCTTGTTTGCTGATAACATGATCTCATCTAGAAAACCCTAACGACTCCACCAAAATAATCTTGTATTTGATAAATCAGTGCAGTAAATTTGCAAGATACTAAATGGACATATAAAAAATAGTATTTCTAGGTATCAGTAATGTGGCTGAGAATGAAATCAAGAAGGCAATCTTATTCACAATAGCTATGAAAAAGAATAAAATATCTAGGAGTATATTGAACCAAGCAGATGAAACATCTCTACAGGAAAAACTATGAAACACTGATGAAAGAAATTATAGGTGACATTAACAGATAGAAAAACATCCCATGCTTATGGAACAGAAGAATTAATATCATTAAAATGAGTTGCCCAATGTGAGCTACAGATGCAGTGTAATTCTTACCTAAATATCAATATCATTTTTCACAAAATTATAAGATAAAATCCTAACGTTCACATGGAAATGAAAAAGAACTCCAATAGCCCAAACAACCCTAAAAGGAACAAAGCTGGAGCATCACATTACCTGGTTTCAAATTTTATTACAATACTGTTATAACAAAAATATATGGTACTGGTCTAAAAAGAGGCACATGAATCAATGGAACAGAATAGAGAACTCAGAAATAAAGCCCCATATTTATAACTGACTGATCTTTGACAAAGCTGACCAGTATATACAGTGGGGAAAGGGCACTTCATTCAATAAATGGTGCTAGGAAAATTGGATAGTCATATGCAGAAGAATGAGACTAGACTCCTATTTCTCACCATCTACAAAAATCAACTCAAGATGGATTAAAGATTTAAACAGAAGAAGCAAAATTACAATAACACTGGAAAAATCTAGGAAAACCACTTCTGTTTAGGTAGACAACGTATGATTAGGACCTCAAGAGCACAGGCAATAAATCCAAAAGTAGACAAATGGGACTCAGTTAAACCAAAAAGCTTCTGGACAGCGAGAGAAAAAGTCAGCAGAGTGCAAACAACCTGAGGAATGGGGGAAAATATTGTCAACTTTTCATCCGACAGGGGACTATTATACACAATGCACATATATTAGGAACTCAAACATAAAAAAGAATGAAAATATTCCGTTAAAAAGTAGGTAAAGGACAGGAATAGACATTTTTCAAAGAAGACATACAAATGAACAACAGAAATGTGAAAAAATGCTTAACATCAAGACCATCAGAGAAATGCAGATTAAAATCACAATGAGAAATCATCTTGCACCACTCAGAATGGCTACTATTAAAAAGACAGAAAATACTGATGAGGCTGCTGAGAAAAAGGAACTCTTATACATTGTTGATGGAAATGAAATCCTTACAACCTCTGTGGAAAGCAGTGTGGTGATTTATCAAAGAACTTAAAGTAGAACTACCATGTGATCCAGCAATACCATTCCTGGGTATCTACTCAAAGGGAAATGAATTGGTATCTCACAAAGATACTTCCACTCGTATGCTTATCATCACACCAGGCTCAATGTCAAAGGTATGGAATCCACGTAAGTGTCCGTGGGTGATGACTGATAAAGGAAACGTGATAAAGGAAATATATATACACGATATGTCTTTTGCAGGAACATGGATGGGACTGGGGGGTTGGTATCTTATGTGAATAGACACAGAAAGTCAACTATCACATGTTCTCACATGTAAGTAGGTACTAAAAATGGGTACACAGGGAGGTAGAGAGTGAAATGATTGACCAGGGAGATTGGGAAGTGTGAGAGGGTGGGGGGGTGGATGAGGAGAAATTACACATGTAGCTCACAAATTTATACAAATAAAACATCTCCCAGGCACTTACATATTTCCTTAAGACTCATTTGTATATAAACACAAAGTCCTGGTGATAACTGTTGGAATGATAACCATACCTTGGTTCTCCGGGGATTGCTACTTGCACTGATGGAAGAAAGATGCTGAACCTGGGGGCGGTGGCTCACACCTGAAACCCCCACACTCTGGGAGCTGAGGTGGTGGATTGCCTGAGCTCACAGGTTCAAGACCAGCCTGAGCCAGAGTGGGATCCCAGCCTCTAAAAATAGATGGGTGTTGTGGTGGGTACCCATAGTCCCAGCTACTTGGGAGGCTCAGGCAAGAGAATCGCTTCAGGCTAAGAGTATGAGGTTGCTGTGAGCTCTGAAGCCACAGCACCTTACTGAGGGTGACATAGTGAGACTCTGTCTCAAAAAAAAAAGGGTGCTAATTCAAGACATCAATATGTTTGATAGCAGGAGTTTATTCAGGCTGTTTTTCAAAAATGTTTCAGTATGTGTTGAAATAAATATTTAAGTGCTGGGGGGTTTCATATAATTCAACCTCTTTCCCCTACAAACGTTGAAATAGGGGCAAAAAAAAGTAAATGGCAGGAGATTTTCACCTTCCCTTTGAGCAAAAGGAAATTTTTCTCAGATCTTAGGGAAGAAAAAATCCAGAGCCCTCTAAAGATGCCTTCAACCCAGAGCAAGAAGAATCACTTTCCTGTGCACATTCTTGTCTGCCTGGCCGCCCCGTCTCCTCGCCCACCTCTGGGAGTGGGCTTGATCTTTGAGCATTTTCATTGTAACCAAGAACTGGAAAACACACATTTAAACATGGTGGGAAAGAGGAACACTGATCTGTGTTGAACAGCAGGACACTCCAACAGCACTGTTGGAGTGGATTATATCAGAGTGGATGCTATCAAAAGAGTTATGAGCTTAACATGACAGAAAATTACATGCACTTGAAATACGACATTACAAAATGCCAGCCTGACATTAAGCTGCTTTACAGAGGTATCTTGTCCTTAAGTAGCCTGGTGATTATCTGTGTCCCTGGAGCACTGCTTTTCTCCCTGATTTTGTAATACCTTGGCTTGTCTTTAATCACTGCAAACAGTGCCACCAGCTTCAAAAAAATTTTAAAAGAAAATTAATTTTGATTTTCAGTGACAGCCTAGAGAGATTTTTTTAAAGGGAGGGATGGAGAGCTAACCTTTCCCACTAGGACAAAAGGGAGGAGTTCCCCATGAAAGTATGAAGACTACTTTAACCATTCTTAAAAAATAAAAGCATTTTCTATATGCCCGGGATGTTTTAAAGCACTTTACATGCATTACCTCACTTAATTCTTATGCAATCTTTCGAATAGGTTCTATTATTAGATTCACCGAAGTCTGGAAAGACCTACGGACTTGTCCAAGGTCACTATTTGGTCGATATAGGAACGGGGCTTTCACCCAGGCTGATAGATTCCAGAGCTCATGCTGTCAGTACAAGTTTTCCTCAAGGGCTGTGTTCCATTGAGAGACCTCAGTTGGGAGGATCAAGTAAAGGGAGTAAGAAATATTTATAGAAGAATTAAGAATGTATGCGTAGATGCACTATTATACATGAACATAAGGTAACTATAGAAATATTTGCAATAGGAAAAGGGACAGGGTAAAGCCCTCCCTCCCCCACTTTGTCTTTAGAATCATGTCGTTAAGAAAACATTAAGAGTTCATTCTTGGGCAAGGACAGGTACCAGGAAGTACAGAAGTGGAACGCAAAGCACTTTGCAAAGGAAGGTAGCTGCAAATTTCCCTTTCAGCGTTTGTCTTGGCTCTAGTCCATGACTCTTGCCATGATTCCCTCTGAGTGAATTCCCCAGTGAAAATACCAACATGGTTGAAGATGTCATAATTAACTTTCCTATCATCCCTCAAAGAATACATTAGGATGGTAGACATGGATATAATTTGAAAGAAAAGTGCTATGTAATAGATAAAACTGGTGAAGAAACAACCTCGGCTGATTTTTCATTTCTGGTATTGACAAAAAAAAGCAAAGCTGCAGATATAATTCTGTGCCTATTCTACTGTGTAGTTGTCATTGGGCAACAACTAGACCTATTGTTTTGCTCTATGCTTTTCCCTGTTACATAAATATATATTCAGCATGTTCTGGACGATTTCCTAGAGGTCATAAGAGCAACAGTGAATGGTGCAATAGATGATTGGGGGGCATCACCTCATACTAGTTGGTGAATCCATGAAAGCACTGAATGTAAAAACGGCTCCCGGAGGGAGCTGACCCTGACTGGGCATTTTTGTGATTGTTATGAGAATATGTAAACGTATTCATGTGTTCAGCTCTTCTTCCATGACCTCTACCTTGTCTGACACTGTCACCTGAGACATCTGCTGGAGCCTGTACTCTCACGAGTCTTGTATGGCAATCTCGAAATGTGGGGAAATTAATGTCCTGTGGGGAAACTCTCAGTGAAAAAGAACCATGAGTCAACAGCAAATGCTTTTATCCTTGGCCCTTGGGCAGACAATTTTGAGACTTATAAGATCCCAGTGAAATGAAGCAGATGCCACGGTGACGGTCAGCTCCATGCTCCATATGTACCTTGGCACTGACTTTCTCTCCTTCCCCATTTATTTTATTCTTGCTAGGTCTTCAGTCCTATTTTCTGGGATCATTTCCAATATAAACTACCTGAATGCAATTTTCATCCTGATTTTTCTTTTGTGGAGAACAATGATGCAGGGTCGGGCATGGGGGCTCACGCCTGAAATCCCAGCGCTCTGGGAGGCTGAAGTGGATGGATCGCCTGAGCCCAGGAGTTCAAAACCAGCCTGAGCAAAAGCAAGATCTTGTCTCTAAAAAATTAGCCTAGCATCATGGTGGGCACTTGTAGTCCTAGCTACCAGGGAGGTTGAGGCAAGAGAATCACTTTGAGGCCAAGAGTTTGAGGTTGCTGTGAGTTATGAGGGAGACTCAACAAGGGAGACTCTGTCTCAAAAAAAGAAAAACACTCAACAAGAGAGACTCTGTCTCAAAAAAAGAAAAATGAAAGATGTTCAGGAGTGTTTGTCAGGGGGTGGTATTGACATTAATATACAATTCTCTCCTCTATCAGAGCTCTAAAGACTGGAATTTCTAGGATTTATCGACTTTTCTTTATCTGTTTATCTATGCTGTCTCTTCTTTGCTTTTATTTTATTTTATTTTATTTTATTTTTTTATGGAGACAGAGTCTCACTTCATGTCCTTCAGTAGAGTACTGTGGAATCATAGCTCACAGCAACCTCTGCCAACCCCTGGGTCCCTGGGTTTAAGTGATTCTCTAGCCTTAGCCTCCCAAGTAGCTGGGATTACAGGCGCCTGCCAGAACCCCCAGCAATTTTTGGTAGAGATGGGGTCTCACTCTGGCTCTCACTCTGGCTCATGCTGGTCTTGAACCTCTGAGCACAAGTGAAACACCCGCCTTGGCCTCCCACAGCCCTAGGACAACAGGCGTGAGCCACCACGCCCGGCTGATGCTTTGTCTTTATCTACACTCCTCTTCACCTACCTTGTTTCCTTAGGCAACTAAAGTTCTATGGTTCTAACCACTCTCTCCATTTTGATAACTCCCCAAATTATATCTTTATTCCTTCCAGAGCACCAGCACCATATATCCAGCTGTCTACGCATTATCTCCATTTCAATGTCTAACAGGCATCTTTTTCTTCATCTGTATAAAATAAAACTCTTGTTTACCTACCAAAAATCCTTTGTAAATAGCCTGTTGTGTCCCCTATTCTTCCTCATGGCACTACCATCTACTTTATAGTTCAAATGAATGAAATGAAGAAATTTAAATGTTCTAGGTTCTTCCCTTTTTATGCCCTTCCCAGAATGTTCTGTCAATTATATCTCCAAAATAGATTTTACTTCATCCACTTATTGCCATCTCAGCTGCCTTTTCCTTTCATCATAGGCATAATTACCTTTTGTCAGGGGTACTACAATAGCTTTCTAAAATCTGTTTGTATTACGGCAGGCAGACTAGTTTAAATAAATACATATAACCACCCCACCCCCTCTGTTTAAAACCTTTCAATCTCTTCCTAAGGCATCTAGAAATCAAAGTCTAAAATTTTCCCTTATTCCCAAGGCCCTGTCTGATATAGGTCCTGCTAATGGGTGATAGAATTTTCTATCTTGCTAACTATTGCTATAGACCTAATGTTTCTGTGCCCCTCAAATTCATACAGTGAAACTTAATCCTCAGTGTGATGGTATTTGGAAGTGGGGCTTCTGGGAGGGGATTAGATCCTGGGGTGGAGATTTACAACTGAAATTTGTGTCCTTATTAAAGAGACTCCAGGGATCTAGCTAGTTGCTCCCATCACGGAAGGACACAGCAAATTACTGTTTATGAACTTGGGAGTCAGCCCCTCAGCACAGCCCAGTTTGCTGGCACCTTGATCTTGGACTTTCCAGCCTCCAGAACTATTTGAAACACACTTTTGCTGTTTATAACTTACCCGGTCTATGGAATTCCATTATAGCAGCTGGACTAGACTAAGAGTAGCACATTTCATTACTCAAAAAGCTTAGATTCTATCTTTCCTCAGCTTCTTCCATTTCCTGAAGCTTCTGTCTGGCTAGTTCTTTGTCCTGATTTTCATATGGCATGCTCCTTATTCTTGACATCAGCACAAATATCTCCTCCGGTGAGTGCTGTTCTTGTCTTGACTACCTGTCTAAAATCATGCCCTCGCTCCTAGTTACTGTCCATTACTCCTTATTCATTTCCTTCATGATTCTTCCAGAAATTTTGTACTGTGTTCTCAGCCCTTTTTCTTTTCTTTTCATTCTCTTAATTAAAAGCCAAGCTCTGAGGGCAGAAGTCTTATTTTTCTTGACAAGCTTTACTTTTCTAATACCTTTAACTGGATCTGGCAAATTTGTAGAACATATTAATGGAAGGCTAATTATTTTGAAAAATTCCCCTGGATGATGCATGCAGGAATTTTTTTTTTATTTCTACTGAGGAAAGGAGCTTAATAAACTTAGTTTAATTTTTCCTGTCTCAATAATACATATCTTTGTGTCTTTGGAACCCTAATGAGACAAAGAGATGGGAATAAACCTCATTATTTTGTGACTACATAAAGACATGCTTATAAATCTTCATTTCTTATTTCAGAAGGTCAGTCTTATTTTCAAGTAGGAAGAAAACTGATGATTCATCCCTTAGTAATCAAATTTATTGCAACCGATTGCATTTTTAAGACCTTTTATCTAAATAGAATGATTTTCCTTAGAAGCATGAGGTTTTTACACAAAAGGACAAGACTCCAATTCCATCCAAAGTCTGTAATTTTTATCTTTTTGTAAAAATGACTTGTATAACTTCTAATATACACAGAATAAAATCCTGAGTACATCTTAACCTTTTCTGTCTTAACCCCTCCTAGGTATCTGCAAATCCATTGTCTCAATTCCCTTAAAAGACATATGTACCCAAAATTTCCATACCTTTTTATATAGATTATTCTTTTACTTAGTTTCAGTTTTCACACATCAGGGTGTAGTGACTAGCTTTTTAATAATTAGTCACAGGCTACCTCCATTTCTTTCATTTTGTGTGCTTGAGGTATTGGGCCCTGTGTTCACTTTGGTAACTTTATTCTAAAATTTGATACCATTATCACTGGTGCCAAAGGAGGAAATTTTGTTTTTTATTTTTATGGTGGAAATAAAGATAAGATAATTCTAGTCCTATGTTTAGTAAATATCAGTAATGATACATTTTTATTATTTCTGAAAATACTTACATACAATTTATTTCTGCATATTAAGGCTAACATTAAATTCTTAGGCAACTTACTTTATTTTTCTCAGCTCACTTTATTGTCCTAGGCAGAGTGAGTGGCATCACAGCTCACAGCAACTTCCAGCTTTTGGGCTTAGGCAATTCTCTTGTCTAAGCCTCCTGAGTAGTTGGGACTACAGGCGCCTGGCACAATGCCCAGCTATTTTTTGTTGTAGTTTGGCTGGGGCTGGATTCAAACCCACCACCCTTGGTATATGGGGCCAGCGCCCTACTTACTGAACTACAGGCACTGCCTTCAACTTATTTTTTTAAAGTAATCTATTACAACACCTTATAGCTTTTTTTCCACATCCTGAATTTCCTAAAGTGAGGCACATGGCTATTATTTGTGACTTAGTTTCTTGGTATGTAATAAGTTTGTTGTGGGTTTTGTTATCTTTAAATGTAAAATAACTAGACATAGGCTTGTTAATATCATACTCTTAGTTTGCCAAAGTGACACAAGATAATTTGATTTTATATATTGCTCTTGATTTTCCTTGTTAATCTCTTATTATTAGATTGACACTGAGATTTCATAACAGAGAATTTTTCTGTAATCTAACCTCAGGGAAAACTCATTACCTTTTTTTATTGCAATTACTTGATGGGTATAAGAAATACCAGTGTAGTGATCACTCATTAATGAGTCTTGTCTCCACTGACTTGAAGAGAACCAAGATAAATATTTGACATTTGGGTTAAGTGAGGTGCTACCCTTGGTTCCCCTGAATGACTTCTATCCTCTTCACCCCTTGTTCCTGGGCTCTACACGGAATAATGAGATGCTCTTACCATCAGTGCAGAGGGGTCCGGACCTCCCGTACGGGCAGAGGCAGACGATATCTGTTCCGGATTTTGGAACACAGGTGGCACCGTAACCACATGGGTTGTTTTCACAACTTGCAAACTGGCATAACTTGCCTGAGTACAGTCTTGGACACTCACAGAACCAGTTTTCACTATCACTAGGAAGGGAAATCAATGAAAAAAACCCATTAAGAAACAGTCAATATTATCCACACACAGACACACACACACATATGCCTGCACATACATATATAAATAAAATTAAAATTGCATCTTGTCTAATAAGTGGAGTTCTTCTCCTTTCTTTCCCAGTTCCAACTTTTGAGTATTTTTAGCTGTGTACTTTACATTGAAAGCAGATTAACAGCTTTATAGATTGTCTGGCACTGTGAATTCTATTTTAAGCCATCGATTTTTATTTTTGATTTATCTTATCTTTTATTCCACACTGGGTGCCTTTTCAGGGCTTCATTAAATATGTGTGTTGCTACCTCAAAAAAGTGCATCAACTGTCTATTAGAAAAAACATCTTAGGCTTGGCGCTCAGAGGAGAATTTTAAGCCTGTGATAAGCTCCCTACACTGAGGACAAAGTCCTTCAAGAACAGCATTTGTGGTGATTCTGAAAATAAGGCACAGCGGGGAGCTGTAATGACTACACAACTCTCCAGCTTAAAAATATGGTTTGGTGGCCCCAGGCTGTCAGAACCCCATGAAAGCAAAGCTCAAGAAAAATACTCCTCTTACCTGCCAGGGAAGCATTCCCAGGAGGGCAAAGTAACTTAGAATTTGTTATTTCTGCCTCCTTGCATCCACTCCCCCCTTTTAAAGTAATAGTTGCCTTCGTTTTCCTTTGCCAAACCCACCCTGCCAGCATTCTCAGCCCGTGTTGGCCAGGAGGGACAGACTCCTTTCCTGGTGCCAGGCAGTGATGAATGCAGGATGGATTCCCCAGCCCACTAGGTTGACCTCTGCTGGAGTTGCTGGGGGTGTGCTCTGATTCTGCTGGGGTTTCTAAACTAGTAGGTTCTGGTGGCATTTGCCTCTACAAAGGGAAGAGCCTAGCTGAGAGTAAGTAATGTGTAACAATGCAAGTGATAGATTATTGATGACACGCATATAAATTGGGTACCTGATCCAGCCATTACTCTGCAGTTATGTGAGGTATATATTCCATCCTCTTTAGTGTCACTTGCAATTAAATGAATGCCATTTAATATTAATGTTCTTTCCTTCTTGCCTTAGTTCACACATCTTGTCCTATATAAATATTTAGGGTTTTATTTTTTTCCTGCTTACATCTTCTCTTTTCATCATGACTGCTAGCTAAGGGTAAGTGCCAGGACCAGCCCGTATAGTTAGGAAACTATCATATTAAATTTTTATGACTCAGCCTTCAAATCTAGTTGTAGATCTTGCCTATAATATGAAAATTTCCCCTTGCTATTCTCATCTGTGTGTTCTCTTAATATGTTCACTTCTTTGAATTGCCAAACTACAAAATAAATTTACTTGTAAGAAAGGACCATTTCTTTTATAACAATGAGTACCTGACTCTGAAATGTGAAGGGTTTCTTTTCTTAAGAATGTCCTTTTTTTTTTTGAGACAGAGTCTTACTATGTCACCCTCGGTAGAGTGCTGTAGTGTTACAGCTCACAGCAACTTCAAACTCTTGGGCTTAAGTGATTCTCTTGCCTCAGCCTCCCAAGTAGATGGGACTATAGGCACCTGCCACAATGCCCAGCTATTTTTTGTTGCAGTTGTCATTGTTGTTTAGCAGGCCTGGGCTGGGTTCAAACCCACCCACCTCTATGTATGTGGCCAGTGCCCTAACCACTAAGCTATAGGAGCTGAGCCCGAATGTCCATATTTTTATATTAATTCTCCACGTTACTTGGAGGAACCATTATAGAGAAAGTTTACGTATCAGATAGCAGGTAACGCTGGCTTTGGTGGGGTGTAAGGCTTTGAGACCTGAAGGTTTCATCAACACATAAGACTTATCCTGGAAGTGATTAGTAACTTAATCATTTTATAACCTTCATGGCAACTGGTATATCATTTTATGTACAATAGATAAATATAGAATCTTCTAAGTTTTCAGATTTGGGAAAAATTATAGACCAATGCCACTAAGATGGTTTTAAACTGTCCTAGTCAAACTTTTCTAATTTCTGGACAATAAAACAATTTTTTAATCCAATGCTGTTCCTTGTTGCCTGAGAACAAACAGTGGTAAAAGCATAGCCAGGCCTTCCGGAGGACACAGAGATATCTTCTGGGGTGACTTAAGGTAGTCTTCAGAAACTTATTACTGTTAGGGTCCCAGATCAATCTAACATAACTTAGCTCCCACTCTCCTAATTTGGAGCCAAAACTCAGCTAGTAAGCACCTATATTCTGGCCAAAGTCTAGGGGTAGGTAGAGTACTCTGGAACATTTCATTCCAGAAAGACCACATTTGTCTCCCTCAGGTGAAGGACAGTGCCCCACATTGAAAGTCAAACCATCTAAACCACATTGATTGATTGAAGTGCTTTAATCATACAGATCTAAACAGACTGGAAATGGAGGAAAGATGCTTTTATGTTCAAAACCAAGGAAAGCAGGTCCTATTGATAAATCCAGGCTCATTTCCTCTTTTTGCTTCCCTCAAGCGCTGGGAGAGGTTGGTAGTGTAAGTTCAGGTGGAGATTACTGTGTGCAGGTAGCTAGATGATGATGATGATGATGATGAGAGAGAGACAGAGAGATATTCTATAGAAAACTCTCCAAGAGAGGGGAAAATCACCTTACCCGGCTAACCAAGGGCAAGTGTACAGAGCCCTCTGTGCACTTTGATATCTCATTAGCTCTTCATTAGAAAGTCAAGTCAGCTTTAACCAGTTGAGATTTTCCCGGATGATGATGTCTCTTTATATAGCACTTCACTGCAAAATGTACCTTGAAATTGCAACAGACTTCCTGGTGTGCCAGATATTTCACCAACAGTTACGTATTTTTTTTAAAAATCTATCTTTGTTACCATGTTAAACCTGGACCTAAAGGGTTCTCCTGTCCAGATTTTCTAAAGATCATTATTAAATCAAAAATTCTTCCAAAGCTACGAGGTCTGCTATTTACAGTGTCACTTAAGCTGCTCTGATGTCTCTCCACATTCTGTGCCAAAAGGCAATGTTGACCAAGAAAGGGAGTGGCCTATGACAACAACATTGATGGCCTTAAGTAAAGCAGTGGACTTCTGGAAAGGGACTGAGACACTGTCACCCTCCCTTGCTCAGTTTACTTTACGCGCTGCCATGCTGCTGTGGATTTACTTGGCACTGCTTACTACACTTGGGTATGAGAGACTACGTGAACATGGAACATATTTTTCTCACTGGAGAAAGTTTTAAAAATTTAATCCTTTATAAGACTGGCAAACCTAAAGAAGATTGTTTTGCAAAACTCCCTCTAAGGAAGTCAGAACATTTTTCTGAATTGAAGGTAGGTCTGGGGAAGAATGCAGATGTTGGTGAGGGTGTTATGTGCACTCCGGAACACCATATGTTTTGCCAATTGCTGTCAACCCATATTTGCTGTGTTCCTAAATCACAGGCAGAGCCACGTGCCATGGGGTGAACAAAACTCACGTCTGCCCTCCTTGGAGGAGACAGGGTAAATGCCTGAACCGGATCTCTGTAAGACACAGCCTGTGTCGCAGAGGAGTATAGAAAGCGGCAGGGATATTAAGGTCTTAGCTCTGTGACATGTGGATTCCGAGGATGGTAGTTTCTAAAGCTGGTCTGTGAACTGGCTTCACAGGATGTTGTTACCAGAGAACTTCCTGCACGTCTTTATAAATGCAGACTCCCATGCTCCTCTGGCCCTCTCAGGTTCTGATTTAAAAGTTCTGGGGTGAGTCTCAAAATTTTGCATCTTAAAAATGCCGTCAAGAGACCCTTTTGCATAGCCTGCTTTGAGCTTAAGCTGGTTTCTCTGAGACAAATATTCTTTTATTCTTCCAGAATAAAAGTTTGGAGGGCATTTTATTTTTTTTATCTTTTTGAGCTACATTTTAAATTTTGACTGACATATACCCGAAAGCATGATATTTATTCATTCAAGTACAAAGGTCAGAGGGTTTTAATTTTACCAGTGTCACATCTGGTCTCCAACATGTAAACGACACTTCACTACAACATGAAGGAGGAAAAACTTCACTCAGTCATTTGAAAGCTTAGTTTGAAAAATCCCACTTATCTAAGTTTATGCAAACATCTGTATGTTCTGGTACTGGAACTTCTACAGGATACTTGATTACAAGCCTAGGTCATGGTTAGACCATCAAGTGACTGTCATTAAGTTTCTATGGGTATTAGAAGTTATCTTTAAACAAATTTAGCTGATTAAAAAAAAATCAAAGAAGCTGGCTTGAAAAGGATGCCCACTATTTATATAAGACAGCCCGATGACAGAATATCTTCTAAAACTAGAAGAACTCCTACATGTATTAACTTGAAAAAATAAATAACTCTTTGTGTCTAACAGATCATTAGTGGGTTTCACAGTTGGCCACCCACGGTGTCAAGAGAGAGAGATTCTCAGCAGGAACGTGTACAGAAATGAATCCTTATGAATAACATCTCTAGATGGTTCTAAAAAACAAAATTGCTATTGGCGGAAACAACCCATCTCTATGTAAGGCCCTTCTATCTGTGTGACCACGGCCGGGCTTCGGAAGGAATGCTAATGAGAGCCTGAGGAGCTGTGGTTCAGGAACTTGCATTCTGTTTTCGTGGATTTTATACCAACATGGCAAGAGTCTGCTAATTACAAAGAAATATTTCTTACCATCAAAGATCTGCCTTAAAAATTTTGAAGTCCTGTACAATGATGTGTCAGCTGTGTGTGGTGACTCACACTCTGGCACCATGGATGATTTTTCATTTTGTTCTAGGATCTGTCCAATCCTTTCCTTTCTTCCCTCCCTTCCCTCCCTTCCCTCCCCTTCCCTCCCCTCCCCTCCCCTCCCCTTCCCTTCCTTTCCTTTCTTTTTCTTTTCCTTTCCCTCCCTCCCTCCCCTCCTCTCTCTTTTTAAAAATGGTTTCATTGGTAAAGGAAGATGAAATGTTTTTCCATTTTTTTTTTTTTTTTGCCTTGTGATCCTCTAAGTTCTTATGAAATGAAGTTTTACTTCCAAGGCAGGCAACTCATAAAATATCACCCCCCAAAGAGGGAGCTAGCATAATGAAAGCGGCCATTATCTAAGTAAGTTAATGAGATATGTATAAGAATTTGTCTAGAATGGTACTTGGCAGTGATCAGGAGGAGAGCATAGATGAACATGTCATTAGTTGAGTCTGAATCAGTTTACGGTGGGACACGAGCAACATGATGGATTCTGTTCCAAAGAAAAGTGGGCTAGGGAAAAAGAAAGACATGGGAGTTTTTGGAAGGTAAGATAGTAAAAGAGGGCCAGAGGTGGTGGCTCACGCCTGCAAGCCTTGTACTCTGGGCGGCTGAGGTGGGTGGTTGCTTGAACTTAGGAGTTTAAGATCAGCCTGAGCAAGAGGGGGACCTTGTTTCTACTAAAAATAGAAAAATTAGCCAACCATGGTGGCAGGTGCCTGTGTAGTCCCTGCTACTCAAGAGGCTGAGGCAAGAGAATCACTTGAGCTCAAGAGTTTGAAGTTGCTGTGAGCTATGACGCCATGGCACACTATCAAGGGTGACAAAGTGAGACTCTGTCAAAAAAAAAAGAAAAGAAATACTAAAACAATGCATTAGTAATTTTTTTGAATGAATGTATCAATTGAGTATCTAAAATTACGTCCTACGGTGACAACATGCCTCAGGATATTGCAATTAGACTTTGTGCTCAAACAACAGTGCTGTAACAGACATTCTCACTCTTTGCTCACTGCAGAGTTAGCCAGTCTCTAGCCCCTGCCTGGTAAGGGCAATTTGAGCAGGATTCAACACAAGAGATTCAGTAAATGCAGTGCTCTGTAGCTCCAGAGCTCCCAGGTAATTTTCTATAAAGATAATGTGCCTAATTGGAGGCTATTTAAGGCTAGTAGAGTTGGTATAAGCTTTGTAAATGCTATTTTAACTCCTACTAAAAAAGAAATAAAAATTCTCTTAAAGCACTTAAACCAGCAAAGTGCCATTTTGCCCATCCTCTTGACCTTAGTAATGTTCACGCACACATAATTCCTACTCAGCCATTACCATGGTGGAGTCCACTCTTGCCAGGATGATGGAAACACAGCAAATAATTTTGATGGTTGTTCTTTTCTGACATAAAAAGTTATTTATAAGATTGCTGTGACTAAACATTAGGGGTAATAAATAACAACTCTCTAGAAATGTATGCATTTATGAGCACAAAACATTCTGTACGGGCCTTGATACGTTCTTATGTTGAATTTGCAACAAGAAATTTAATTTTTGGCTGCTTCTCATTCATTCCACATCCTCCCTTTTGCCACTCTCTGTGGTTCCATGGTGGGTTGGGAAAGAAAAAAAAAATGTAGGGGTGCTCTTGTGCCTAAATGCGTTGAATTGGCAGGCTTGGTCTTAGAGTACAGTTAGCATCTGCCGCAGGGCAAGTAGGTGACAGTCCCAACCGTCTCAAATCTCTTTATGTAGAGTCAACATCCTGAAGGATATAAACCAGAGAGTACTAACTGGAAAGATGCCTACCTTTTGAACCACATGGAATATTTAGATTATAATTTTGAAGCCAAGACACAGGGTTGGATGCACAATTTTAAGGTCCCATGTAGAATTCAGCACTCAGTACTCACCCACAAGACGAGAGATCATTTCCTTGGTTCCCAGCCTGGTTTAGCTCTTTACCTCACATGGCTTCCTCCCCGTTAGCATATCTACACATTTCTGTTGTCCTATTATTGCAGACATCCCCAACTCACTTTTTAAAATATTTGCCTTAATTTGGTTTTCATCCTTCTATTTTTCTGTTCAGATCTTTCTCAGTCTCTACAAGAGGTCTGACAATTGAGATTGTGAACTCATCCTAGAAAAAGTGCTACCTGCCTCATTGCCGAATATCTCTGTGGCCGAGTGAGTGTTCCCCGTAGTTCCTTGGGGGACATCCCATTAAGAGAGGTCCAGAGCAAGTTCAGTAACATCTCTGTGGGTGTCTTCTCAAAGAGCTTCCTAGCACCCCAGAAAGTTCTATACTAGTACGTGTCTTTAGACCCCGGTGGGTGGCTTATTCTTTACCAGTCTTTTTTATTTTTTTTGCCTTTTTTTTTATTAAATGATAACTATGTACATTAATGCAATTCTGGGGCATAGTGTGGTGTTTTCACATATAATTTGAAATATTTTCATCAAACTGGTTAACATAGCTTTCATGTCATTTTCTTAGTTATTGTGTTAAGATGTTCATATTCTACTCTTAGAGAGGTTCACTTGTACCCTTGTAAGATAAACCATAGAAGTGATCCCTCCAATCACCCTTCTTTCACCCATTTCCCTCCCCCCTCCCCATATTCTTAGGCTGTTATTAGGTTATAGATTTCATATAAAAGCTATAAATTAATTTCATAATAGGGCTGTGTACATTGGATACTTTTTCTTCCATTCCTGTGATACTTTGCTAAGAAGAACATTTTCCAACTCCATCCATGTAAACATGAAGGACGTAAAGTCTCCATCCTTCTTAATGGCTGCATAGTATTCCATGTTGTACATATACCACAGTTTGTTGATCCATTCGTGGATTGATGGGCACTTGGGCTTCTTCCATGACTTGGCAATTATGAATTGGGCTGCAACAAACATTCTGATACAAATATTTTTGTTGTAATGTGATTTTTGGTCTGCTGGGTATATACCTAATAAAGGAATTGCAGGGTCAAATGGCAGGTCTATTTGTAGTTTTTACCAGTCTTGACCTGTAGCATCTCAGTGAGATTTTCTGTCATCCAGTGGCTGCAATCTCTCCAACATGGTCTATACGAGTCTCTCTGAGTGTGTGCATCTTTGTGTACATGTGTGTGCACCTTCCAATTTGTTCTGTTTTGGAGTACTCCTCCTCAGCCTTACAGGCAGGAACGACTCTCTACACCCACCATGCCTGAAATCTTTCATGTACTCTTTACTACTTAGAAGTTCATTTCCTGCCATTAGTCAAGGATTCTTCATATTAAATTTTCCTAAATTTCTGTGGCGGCTTAGTCTCCTGAGCAGAGTTACATGCAGACATCTAAGCTGACATGTAGATGAAACCAGTGGAGGTGGACACAGAGAGGAATGATTTGAGAGCTTCTTAGGGAGGAAATATCTGTTTAACTTGATGAATGGTTATGGTTTTGGGAAAGTGAGTAGATTTTGGTGCCACTCCTGGAACTGAAGAATACAGATTCAGAAATGTTGTACATACATTATTTGAAGCCTCCATAGACATGCTAGTGAATATGTTAGGTGGCGTGAACGAGTCCCTTTTCAGCTTAAATGAATACATATCCTTTCTCTTATAAATGCAGTCGTAGTGTATGAAGTAGCTGTTCTTCCTGAGGACAGTGTGGTGGGCTTCTTGGGTGCAGTTGTGAAGGTGGAAAGGATGTCCACGACAGAGAGCTGGCTGAGCAGAAAGCATCCCAGAGCATTTTCATGACATTGATGATGATGATTCATTATAAAATGAAGCTCTGTGATGAGTCCCCGAGCAGACAGGATGATAGCCAGGGTCTCTCCCAGGCAAACCACTCGATGGTTGCCCTCTATTTGGGGTCATAAGAATTTTTTCTTAACCTATCATTGTACTGAATGTATTAATTAAATATATAGAGTTTCCATCTAATTCCGAAGTAGAAAGGCTTTGATTTTAACTGTTGTATTATTTGGAAACTCATTTGATTAGGGTTCAAACATACTTGTATTTAGGGCACGATCTTAGAGTAATATTTTTGTGTAAAGCTGATGAAACTGAGATACACACAAAGCTCAGAGAACTGGAAACAGCTTTCCTGAAAAAGAGATTACTGATAACAAGTCACTGTCTTGCTGTCGTTGAAATAATGGGTTCCCCTCCCCTTTCTTTCTTTTTTCTTTTTTTGCAGATTTTGGACAGGGCTGGGTTTGAACCCACCACCTTCGGCATATGGGGCCGGCGCCCTACCCCTTGAGCCACAGGCACCTCCCTTCTTTCTTTCTTTTTTAAACCTGAGAGAGATAATTTGAGATTTAAATGCACACGTACAGGAGGTTGAAAGTGGCTTGAGGCCTTTTCAATTAAAAGATTTAGTCTGCACCTTCTTTGCACTGGAAAAGATGAAATCTCTTCTTGAAATCTGTTGACATGGCGTTAAAATGGATTGTGCTATTTCTTTAAAAACCATGTACAATGTCCAGAGTCCTCATCAAAAGTTATTCTGGCTGCAGGCAAGCTTCTCAGTTCCATAACCTTGTGGATGGTAAATGACAGTTTTAAAACGCACTTATACCTAGTTAACACTTTTCTTTGGACACTTTATTAGATGTGACAATTTTCTTTTATATTAAATGGATAAAAGAAAAAAAGAAGAAACAGTCAACATTCCCTGCTGTTTCAATAGTTTCAATTAGTTTCTTTCCCCTGAATTGCTCCGTCAGATGGGCCAGATAAGATTTCACTATTTGGGGGGATCGTTTTAAGCTTCTTTTCCAGCAGTTTGTTATTTTTAAAGCTCTAATGATTCACTATAAAATGCATCTCCATCTGCAGGAAGCAATTCCTAAATTGCTTCACTCAACAAATCCAAAACTGCTCAGCTCACTATAGCACAGAAATAAAACTGGTTTGGAAAGGGATTACCTATCGGGTGCAGAAAACCTCTTCTGAGATAGGCTGTGGCACGGAGCAGTGATCTGCATGCCAGAGTGATCTTGTATTTTATTTTTTAGGAAGTAAACTTCATTTAAAGTTTTGTTTCATTGAACTATTCATTGGTTAAAAAATATTAATATATCCTGGTAGCTAAGGGATGCATATAAGCGCATCAAAAGGTATTTTGTATTTGATATATAAATATATAAATAAATTATGAGTTGTTGCAAAGTCTTCAGTTCAAACTAATTGAAATTTTCTAAATTGTGTTTGAATACACACGTGTTTAAATACCATTTTCTCAAAATTTGTTAAGTCTTAAGTTTGAATTCATTCTGAATTCATTTCATTTGAAGTTAATCTCTCCCTCCTATCCCCCACTGCCAGGGTACATATACGCAAAATATTAGTGTTCTCCCTGGAGATGTTGTTTCCATTACTCATATAATAGAGTTGAATTTTTAGCATGGATGCCGTATACAATAGTGTATAAAATGGGTCAAACCTTTTTTGTTTATCATTGTTGTTTTCACTCTAATTAAAGTAAAATAGAAACAGGAAAAAGTGCCATGCAAAGGACACAGAGTTGTTTGCTAGTTTAATCACTGTGGGAAGCTGTTGTTATCCTTGAGACTAAGAGAAGGTTAACTATTCTATAGGATTTTTAAGGACGGGGCACAGTTTATCTTAATACTGTGTCAGCATTTTTCCAGAAACTGATTTAGCCTCTTGCACTAGAAAGAAGAGAGGTAGTAGAACTTTTAATTGAAAAAACCTGCAGCTACTTTCAACCTCTGATATCTAAAATCAAGTTATCTCTTTCTAAAAAGAATAAAAAAGAACTAAGCTAGCCTGGGAGTTGTTCTGAAGTCATTGGTTACTAAAAGTATTGTTAGTGGCTGTGCCGATTCCTTCAGGAAACCTCTAGGCATGAAGATAAGAATATAGAAACAGGTTGTTTAAGGGATACTATTTTTTTAATTACAAAAAAAGATGTCACTCAAGTCTCCAATAAATAGGTTTATAGAAATGCTTTTCAGGGATATGCAAAGGCAGGGCTGTGACACTGTGTTTGGTTTTATACTGAAGTTCCCTGAAGGTGTTACATAAGGCTCTATGAGGAGCAAAAGAATAAGCCTTCAACCCAGCCTGCCGTGGCTCAATCCCAGCTGGTTAGCTTTTGTGACCAGATGAAGAGGGTCTGGCCACCTGTCACTGTCAGCCAATATGAAGAGAGGGAGATAGGTCCACCAAATTTGTCAGAAGGTCAGGATTCTGGAGAATAGTTAGGGTAGCCTCTCTAAGACTGTTCTGTTCTACTATTTCCAAAATCACAATTTTACTCCTAAAAGTTCAAAGCAAAGACCACATTAACCCTTATTTTGGCTAATAATCAGCATAACTCAGTGACCTATTATGACATTCCAATCGAGAGTCAATCTCCTAAGTCAGTCCACCTAAACTACTCAAGATAGGCATTTTTAGGGTGAGACTTACTTTACAATGCAGTAAGAATGGGAGAGGGGGGTGAAGGTCAGGCAGGACCTAAAGTGACTGACCAGAGGTGTCACGGCCGCCCTGCCTGGCTGACTGCATCTTATTCTCACTACTTGTGCTTTCCCTTTGATCTTCTGTCCCTCATTCCTTCACTCTCTTGGCATTTCCTGGACTTCTCTATGCCAGGCACTTCCGGGCACTGTAACATTGTGGTGGATGAAATAGACAGAGTCTCATTGTGCACTGAATTTACAATCCAGGTGGGGAGACAGGAATTAAGCAACTCAGTGTGAAGTGATAAATTGTGTTAGGCACTAGCAAGAAAATTACATGGTACTGTAGGAGGGCTCAGCTGGCGGCCTGGTTTAGATGGGTGGTGAGGGGAGAATTGTCAGTGGAGTGAACAATTAAGCTGAAATATAAATAATGGGAAATCGGGGTAGGTGAGGTGAAGAGTGAGTGTTTCAGCTTGGAGCCCATGCTCAGTGGTTAGGGCACTGGCCCCACACACCAGGGCTGGTGGGTTCGAATGCAGCCTGGGCCTGCTAAACAATAATAACAACTGCAACAAAAAAATAGCCAGGAATTGTGGTGGGTGCCTGTAATCCCAGCTACTTGGGAGGTTGAGGCAAGAGAATCACTTAAGCCCAAGAGTTTGAGGTTGCTATGAGCTGTGAAATCATGGCACTCTACCCAAGGTGACAGCTTGAGATTCTGTCTACAAAAAAAAAAAAAAAAAGAGTGAGTGTTTCAACCATGAAGAACATATATGAAAATCCAGATATAAGTGAAAGTCTGCCTTATCCCAGGACTTGAAAGTAGCTATTTTTGCTTACAGTTCAGAGAAGGGGAGAAGATTTGAAGAACCAGAGACCTACCAGATCATACAGGGATGTCTCTGATTTGATATCAAAATATATTCAACATTTAATTGAAACATAATTAGTATGTCCCCCCTTCCAGCAGGTGACTAAGGCAAATCTATGAAAAATTCTACATCATAACATAGGGTTCACCCTTGTTTGAAGGACTGATTCAAGCAGTAATCAGTCATAACACTTGTCAGCTCTTAAAGCAATGACTTCCTATTCCTTTTGGAAGGAATCCAGTTTCCTTACTAGGCCCACAGGCTGGGCATGACCTGGCTAGGTCCCTCTGTGACCTTCCTCTCCCACTCACTCACCGTGCACTGCTACACCTGCTCTTGCTGGACGTGGGACATGACCATGGCCTCAAGTGACTTTGGAGGTCCCTATGCTGGACACGGAGGTGCAGCAGAACAGAACCCCCATGGCAATGACGCTATAATTCTTTCCGTTACTTTTCTTCTGTCGGCCTTCCTCCCCATAGTCTTTTGCTTGCTCCTTGGGCATCACCTCCAACAAGCTGCTTGAGTCTATCTAAGCCTGGGGTCCTCTTACAGTCATGGCTTGTAAGAGGAATCCAGGGTATGACCCTGATCCTTTTGTTTTGGAAACATTCTGTGTTTGTTCCCCATTTGGCCCTTTGTGCTTTGCCTAGAACTTTCTTTCTCTTTCTTCTGATCTTTGCATGGAGATGCCTTTTCATCATTCCGTTTCAGTCTCAATATTATCGCTTGGGAAGAGCTTTCCCTCTAATCAAGCAGTACCTCCAGCTGGTTATCTTTTTTCTTGCATAACTCCTAGTAGGCTTATCATACCTGATTACTTTTGAAATGCCCCTATTTTCTTATTAGTTTTATTATACATTTATTTGTGCTTAGAATACAAGCTCCAGGAGAGCAGAATCTTTACTATACTGTGAAGAATAGTGTTCACAACGCCTAGAACAATGGCTAGCATGTAATAATTATGCAATAAATATGTGTTGAAGGAATTAACATGGGAAGTTCTATGTGTTTTGAATGTGAGATAATAAAGCTTAGAATGTAACACTTCTATTAAGGCCAGGCATTTGAAATAATCTCCCAAGGTGGTCCTACTATCGAGAAGGTGCAAGTGAAGTTTCTATCAAGTAAATGAAAAGAGAACAAAAAGAAATCTGAATTTTTAATGGAGACTCCTTTTGTTGATAACTTTCCACTTAATTTTACTAAGACGTCTTGACTGACTAGTGATTCTTCTTGTGAGAGAGAGTGTGAACTCTTGGGAGGAATAGGGAGGCTTTGGGTACGGAAATCTTATATATCTTCATTTGGATTGCGATTACTGGGTGTGGACATATGTAGAAATGTACTAGTCTATCTGAGGTTTGTCTGCTTCACTGTATGTAAGTTATCCTTTAACATTTTATTAAAAAAACCCACCTTAACCTAGTTTGATTCTTGGGGAGCCAAAATGTACACCAACTTCACAAGTTTTAAAAACATAAAGGCCTCCTTCGTGTCGAATTAACTTTTTAGGTACTCTGTCAAACCTTAATTTTTGAAATCTAAGGTAGGTTGATAAGGAATATATCAAAACATTTTTACCTTTGTTAAAGACTTCATTGACACAGTGAAACACAGTGTACATTCTTGAAGAAGGGCAGAATATATATTTAAGAATATATATATTTTTGAAAGTATAACTTTTATTAGTGGAGATTGCATATTAATTTGAAATACTTTATCAGATTTCATGGAAATGATATTCCATCTTAAAGTCCTTCGTAGTGGTCCTTGGAAGAAGTATCAGGGCTCTGTAGAGCATTTCCATTTTTTTTTGAATTTGTATTTGCCTGTTCTTTCCATTTGGTCTCATGTCACTGCTAAATAACACCAATTGAGGTGTAGCTTCTAAATGGGAGTCTAATATCTTTTAATATTTTAATGAGGACTGAAGTATTTTATAAACAGCAGTTAGCGTCCTTTGTGGCGCAGTGGTGACCCTCATGTTATATGAGGCACTGCAAGTCTAGGAGTAATTCAACAGCATCAGGACAGGCCTCAATTTCTGGCCATGTCAGCAGCATCTTTTGTGGTCCAGCTTGAGAATTTGGATTTTCTCCAGTCTAAAAATATCTTCCCATTGTCCGGTAGCTGCTCCCTGAAAATCTATTCTCAATGCTTGATTCTTTTTAGGTGGAGAATGAAATGTTCTTCTCATACTTTAAGGATAACTTCAGCACCACCTTCTCGATGATACCCAGGGCCAGAATGAATTTCTTTTTTCTTTGACACATGGATGTCATTCACATGTCCATTCAGACATTCTTAAATGTTTATGAAATCCTGACATGCGTCAGGAGCTTGTTGGCCTTTAGGATAGAAAGGCACATCTGGCAGGACCATATCTTATACAGACTTTAGTCTAAATTAATATTTCTTAGATTAGTTTGCATCTCAGTGGCAAACTATGGGAGCTTGTCTAAAATATAGACCCATGGACCTCACCAAGGAGCTACCAGAAGGAGAAGGTGGGGGCATGGGAACGGAGCTTGTATATATTTTAACAAGTTCCTGGATGATGGTGATACACACCTTTGAGGGTGTGGTTTCTATCCTTCCAATATTTCCACTGCAAGAACTTGACCCCCTTTGGGAATAAAAACATCTTTATGTTGAGCTGGGTGTCTCCAACTTTTTTAGATATAGACATTGGTTATAGTCATATTCTTTGGTGGAATATTGTTCCTCCAATTTGAATGCTAAATAGTTCATGTCCAATCAATATTTATTGGACAATAAATCAACAACTGGCAGATTTTCAACCATTAAAAAACTCAACTGTCAGGCAAAACAGCTCTCTTATAGCATGGTTTCAAGACCTATAAAGAAACTTAAAAGTTGGCATCTGAGATTTCTGGGATCTGGGGTAAAAAAGGGAAACTGGATACTCTGTCTTTCTTACATGTTTTGATTTATCTGTGTCTAAATAATCTGTAAGTTCTGTATTGTGCAAAAGGCAATAACCTTTTCATCTATTGGCCTGGGTCACACAAGCATCATCTTAAACCTTTTTTATTTTATTCTATTTTCTTTCAATAAATAATGTTCCAGTGGGGGATGTGGGGAAGGGATGGATAGGTCCATTTTACAGATATATGGCACACTTCCTGCCCGAGGGACACAACTACAATGTGACTTTAACCTCACAGAAAGGATTTATGTAACCCTCATAATAACCTGAAATAAAAAAAAATGTTTAATGATATTTTGGACCTACATACTCCTTGTACAGAATTTAGACAAGAATAGAAATATTTTAGCAAACACTAAGTCATTTATAATTTTACTTCCCCCAAATAAGAATTATTAATATTTTGAAATAATTCTTTCTTATCTTTATAGATTAGATATGTGTAACCCAGAATTTATTATATTTAACAGTATCGGTTTTGGTTTTTTAACAATATAACAATAAAACAAGACCTATTCTCAGTTTTCTAGGTTAGATGAGATGGAAAAAAGTTATAACTGGAAATGCCAAAGTTTGCAGAGAGTAAACAAAAAGAGGAAAAAACCATATATGGTGGCACTCTGAAAAAAATTGCTACGATTACTTTAGATCACCTTTTTAAATATTTGGAAGAATCCAGGAGGAAGTAATATTATGCGAGTTTCAACATAGCACGTTTTCAAAATGAAAAACCCTTTAGGGAATTTGGTAATAAGGTGATAACAAGATGATGAGGTGCTAAAGAAGTTAGTTTCTGCTGTGAATTTTTTTTTAGCCCATTATCCTTATTGATGTCCTGTAACACTTCAATCCATGCCCTGACCTTTCATGCTGACTGCTTCCTCAACTGTGCCCATCACACATTTTTGGGAGATGGCTATAAATTATAAAAGGTTGAAAGTGCCCCCAAAAGCGTTAAATCAAATGCTATAAAATTGAGTGCTGACATTTTTCAAAAAGTGCATAAAGTGCAGTTGTAAGAGTTTCAGAGTGTTGACTGTTTCCCTGGAAGAAAATCGCACCTGGGAGAATTAGGTTTGAGCACAGAGGGCGAGGCAACTTTTATATTTGGCACAGAAGGTTGTTTTCTTACTTTTTGCTAATGGAATGTAATTAAGGATTTAATTGCTCTTATTCTCCTTCAGGTTAGCCGTTGGGAGGGCGGGAGGTCAGGACATCGGCTGGCTCCTTTGTTACGGTAAAATGCAAACATTGGACCTGGAAACTAGTGAAAAGAACAACAGCCCACTAGCGAGACAGTATTAATTTCTAACGGGTGGCAAACACAGAAGATTAATATGAACGTCACATATAGAAAAAAAGACATTACGTTTCCTAAGGAAAAGCTACAGTTTCACTTCTTTATGTCTAGCATGGGACATAATGAGACTCTACTCAGACTATTTAGTGGCCAGAATTAAGAGCACAGTAACTAAAAAAGGGAAATAAAGGCTGTTTTTGTTGTTGTTGTTGCTGTTTGTTTTTGAAAACAGAACAGAGCTGCTGAGCGTAAATATTTGATGGTACATCCTACTGAAAATTCAGAAAGTATCTTTTCTCCCAATCTCAGTGACTTCATGGTGTGTCCCTTGTTAATCAACGAAAAGCGTATCATCCCCCGTCCTATGAGTTGTACTATAGTATCAGCTAGTGCACAAAGCGTAATCAATCATTGAATCAGCATTTTGAATTTCAGAAGACATAAAAAATCATTTGACACCTGTTTTAATTTAGAGCTAAAGGAACTGAGAATTAATGAAGGCATCACACCTACTTAGCAGCAGAGCCAGGACCCAGCCAGAGAAACTGAATTCGCTATGAATAAAAACAATAAGTTTAGGACATTACTATTTAACCTGCCGTAGCTATCCTATGAATCTACAAAACTTGTGGCTAATATTAAGATTAATAATTTTTTAAAAAATTATGATATTTGAGAAGGGACACAAAGAAAGGGGCTCTGAGGAGGGGCGGGAGGACAGCCAGGAAGTCTGGAGGGCCCATAGGAACGTGCACCACTCAAGAATTCTCCCCTAGAAAGGGAAATATGTGGGTATGAGGTAACCTAGGTAACCAGTGGCCAATAGAAAGAGACAATAATCACTGACCAGTGGAAAAGGGCAATACTGCCTGGAGGGGCAGAGAGGCCAGTGAAGGACTTGCAGCCAGTTTCAAATGGAGAGAAGGGGGGTCTTTATACCTCTATACAGACTTTGTGTATTCATCTCTCTCGCCTCTTCTCAGGAGAGGGACCCACTTCCAACTCTCCTTAGAAGTGCTCTAAGCTTTCTTTTTTATTCTTAAATAGAATTTCCCTTTGTGATACTGAATCTTGTGCAGGCTACTTTCTGTTCATGCTGCCTGGGCCATTCCAGTTGTATTTTTGGATTTCTAATCCTATGGCGCCTCAGTTGAAATTTCTAGCTCAGCCGCATAATCGAACCCGGTTAAGTGGGTTTGGGGGACTGGGACCCCAGGCTCCCAATAATAGTTAGTATTATTTCTAACTAACAAGTATTGCTATTTTATTTCTTTAAAAGCCAGATCACATATCTGTTCGTTCATACTCTGTAGCCTTGTTAACATTGATGTAATTTCTTTTGGCCTCTAAACTTCTTTTCTTCGAATTTTTTAATTGACTCCTAATAATTGCACATGTGTATGGAGTACGCCATGATGTTGTGATACATTCACGCGCAGCGATCAGATCCGGGTAGTCAGCACATCCATCCCCTCAAACGTTTATCATTTCTCTGTGTTGAACATTCTATTTGAAACTATGCTTGACACTATCTGATATACTGTATCCTTGTTAAGTATAGTGATCCTACAGGGGTGTAGAATACCAGACCTTACTCCTCCTGTCCACTCCCCATTCTCCCCTTCCCCTTCTTAGCCTCTAGTATCCTATCCTCTGTCTGACTTTTTACATATATATATATATATATATATTTTTTTTTTTTTTTTTCCAGGTTTTAGCCGAGGCTGGGTTTGAATGCATAACCTCTGGCATATAGGGCTGGCGCCCTACTCCTTTGAGCCACAGGCACCTCCCTATAAGTTTTTTTTTTTTGTTTTAGCTTCAACATAAGGATAAGAGCAAGAGATCTTTAACTCCCTGTTCCTGGCTTAATTCACTTACAATAATGTCCTCTGGCTTAATCCACTTTGCAGTGAGCCACAGGATTTCACTCTTTTTCATGTTGAACAGTATTCCGTTGTGTATTCACACCACAGTTTTTTTTTTTTTTGTTTGTTTGTTTTTTTTGCAGTTTTTGACCGGGGCTGGGTTTGAACCCACAAACTCTGGCATATGGGGCCGGGGCCCTACTCATTTGAGCCACAGGCACCACCTAACACACCACAGTTTTTTTATCCATTCACCCGTCATGGACAGCAGTTGCTTCCATATCTTGAATAATATGAATAGTGGTGCAATAAACATATGAGTGCGAGTGTCTCTTCAATATATGGATTTTCTTTTCTTTTGACAAATGCCCCGTAGTGGAATTGCTGGATCTTGCGGTAGTTCTATTTGTGGTTTTTTGAGGAACCTCCACAGTGGCCATACTAGTTTACGTTCCCACTGAAGTGAACAAGAATTCCTTTTTCTCTATATCTTTGCCAGCATTTGTAATTTTAAAAATCTTTTTAATAATTGTCATCCTAACTGGGGTGAGATGATACCTCAGTGTGGTTTTGATTGGCATTTCCTTGAAGATTAGTCACGATTAACATTTTTCATGTATTTGTTGGCTATTTTTATGTCTTCTTTTGAGAAATGTCTGTTCAGATCAGTTGCCCATTTTTGAATCCGTTTTTTTTTTGGTTGTTAAAATTTTTGGCACGTTTGAATAATCTTGATATTAATCCATTGTCTGATGAAGGGTTTGCAAATATTTTCTTCCATTGTGTAGGTTGTCTTTTTGTTCTGGTGATTGGTTCCCTTCCTGTGCAGAAGCTTTTAGTTTGATACAACCTGATTTATTTTGCTTTTATTGCTTGTGTTTCTGCTTTCAGTCTTCATGACATCTTTTATTTAGTTACAGCTACCAACCAACTCACCATATGCAGAGGAAAATCTAGTCTCCCTTGCTTGTTTTCATATATTTGTCGAACTCATATTCTGCTACCCTAAACCTAGCACTTCGCTCTGGCTCCACATACGGTTTCCAGCACCCACTCACACTATTCTGCTTTTTTGCTGAGCTCTTCCTCTGCTTAGCACATCCTTTCTCAAAATTTTCCTCTTCTTTACATGGGCAATTCCTGTTCAATCTTCAAGAATAAGATTATCATTGTTTTTTTCAGAAAGCCTTTCATAAACTTGACCTGTCATGAACTTGCGCTAAATGTCTCTCTCTATTACCCCCAAGCACATTGTTCGTATTTCAATCTTAGTGTTTGCCATATTATTGGGGTATGGTATCTGCTTGTTGGGGCTGAAATATCAGTCTTCAATAATGTCTTTCTTCTTTCCAAAATTTTTATGACTCCAACCATCTCTTACTTGCTTATGAGTTCCAAATCTGTGTGTCCATTCTGGGTTTTCTCTTGAGTACCAAGGTTTATTACCCTTATATCTTGTAAGTTCTTTCTCATATATATGTGTGTGTGCATATATAATCACAATTAATTGAATTTGTTTATAGGTCAGGCTTCTTTATGTGCCCCTCAATGTCAAATATTGTTCCTTAAATCATTTTATATACCTATTTCTTACATATTATGAATCTGTTTTTCTTTGTAATTATTAATAGATTTCATTTTTAGAGAAATTTTAGGGCCACAGCAAAATTGAGTAGAAGTTCTGGTATATCTCCATGCTCCCCATTCCCAGCTTCCCTCACTCTCAGCATCTCACATCAGAGGGGCACATTTGATATTATCAATGAAGCAACATTAACACATCAGTGTAACAATGAAGTTCATAGTTTATATTAAAAGTTTCACTTCCAGTGTTGTACATTCTGTGAGTTTTGAAAATATGTAATGACATTTACATGCCATTATAATATCACATGGAATATTTTCTCTGTTCTCAAAATCCTCTGTGCTCTGCCTATTTATCCATCCCCTTTACCCCCTGACAACTACTGATATTTTCATTGCCTCCACGGTTTTCCCTTTTTCAGAAAGTCATGCAGTTGGAATCATAAAGATGATTTTCAGATTGTCTTCTTTCACTTCATAATATGCTTTTAAGGTTCTTGTATATTTTTTCATAGGTTGATAGTTGATATCTTTTTCACAGTTGATAATATTCCATTGCTTGGCCATATCACAATTTATTCACCTATTCAGCTCATTTTGGTTGCTTTCAAGTTTGAGCAATTATGAATCCAGCTGCTATGGCTTATTTTTCATAATGTGAAAACATGCTAAAGACTTGTAAAATATATGAAAATGCATCAAGCAGTAAGTACTGAGATCAGGCCTTCTCCCTTCCTCCTCCTTTGTATTCTACTCACCACAAATGGTCTCTGTTAGCAGTTTGGTTCATATTCTTCTAATCACCTTCAATGATAAATTTATTGAATAAGTGAACCAGCTTAGGGATAAAGATGTTAATTAATTTATCCAAAGCATGTGTTGAGACCATAGTGGGCTGAACAATGGTCCACAAAGATATTAGCTCCTCATTCCTGGAGCCTGTAAATTGACTTTATCTGTGTTTGCAGCTGTGATTAAGAATCTTATCAGATTAGTTGGCTGGGCTCTAAATGTCATTATAAACATCCTAGAGAGAGAGATAGAGACAGAGATAGAGACAGAGATAGAGATAGAGATAGAGAGAGATTTTGCCCAGACAAAGGAGAAAAAGGCAATGTGTGTGATCACAGATGCCCCTGGAGTGAGGCGTCCAAGCTAAGTAATGTTAGCAGCTCCCAGAAACTGCAGAGGCAAGGGGTGGATTCTTTCCCTTGGCCTCTGGAGGGAATATAGCTACTACAAACTAGTCTTGATTTCAGCACACGCCATATGAGGCATCTGCTGTTCAAATTCTGAGAGAATGCACATCTGTTGTTTTATTTTATTTATTTATTTATTTATTTATTTATTTATTTAGAGATAGAGCCTCAAGCTGTTGCCCTGGGTAGAGTGCCATGGCATCACAACTCACAGTAACCTCCAACTCCTGGGCTTAAGTGATTCTCTTGCCTCAGCCTCCCAAGTAGCTGGGAATACAGGTGCCTACCACAACACCTGGCTATTTTTTTGGTTGTAGTTGTCATTGTTGTTTGGCAGGCCCAGTCTGGATTTAGACCCTCCAGCTTTGGTGTATCTGGCTGGCACCTTAGCTGTTTGAGCTATAGGCACTGAGCCACATCTATTGTTTTAAGTCACCAAATTTGTGGTAACTTTTTGTAACAGCTCTAGGAAACTAATACAAGGCCCTACTATGTGTTTGTACTGGGTCATGTGATGCAGATAAAAAGATAAATAGAATACTGGTCCTTGACCTTGAACAGTTGAGAATAGCGTCTGTAGGACCTGCTGGTTGTGCCATGAAGGGGCTCTGTGCCACGTAGAGTGTTTTATGTTTCCCAGTGACTGACAAGGACCCAGCAGAGATTGTGAGGTAGGGAACTGGAGCCGTTTCCTTTGCTTCTGAGGGTGGTGAGGGGGCTGGAAGCAGAGCCACTAAGGAGATTGTCGCTTATGGGACCCAATAAAAGTTGGAACTGTGACAGCATCAGTGAGACTAAGGAGGAGAGGCTTGAATTTACGAGACTTTTTGAAGTGGAATTAAGAATATCTGATAACTACATTATTTTTGAGTCATGATACCATCCTCAGCCCAACGTCTTGTCCCTACTGATAATTTCTACCTAGATATTTGAGCTTTCTCTGCCTCAATTGCGAAAGTTTTTACAAAACATACTTTGAGTACTAGTTCAAATTTTTTTTTTATCGGAGATAAAAACCTTTTTAAAGATGTTATTTTAAACAATCTTTCCCACATTCTTAATAGTGATTTATTTTAACATATACATTTATGAAAAATGAATTAACATAGACATGTATGAAGGAAAATTATATGAAGGAAAGATTGTTAATATAACGATTACATTTTAGATGATCTCAAATATCACCTAAATGCTGAATCAAATTATTTGAATGGACACAACTATACCTTTCAAATGTTAAATCTCACAGAAAAATGTAATGTTAAATTAATAGCATTTTGACCATATATTGATGGGTTCATTTTAGTGATAATCAAATACATTAGTCAGATTGAGAGGCAATGAGTTTTTAAGGCATCATTCTGAAGATTTAATGCCATTTTCACTTCAATGAAATGAATAAACATGGAGCTACTACCAAGCTGCTCTGTATTCCCTGCAATAATTACTTTATAAAAGGTTAATAAATGTCAAGCAAAAGCAGCCATGACCCGCCTAAAGGTTAAGCTGAAAACAGCTAAAATAAAAAAAAACAGTGCCGATTATTACATTTATTGACTGACACTGATTCTTAGAGAGCAGACAATTCTGGGATGATTAATTAATAATTAAATTTCAAACAAGTATCTTTGACCTCCAAACATGAAGATAATTTAAAGGCCCTGCTAGACCCATGCTGCGTGCAAATGTCCTTCCCTTCCCTGGGCTTTTCAGAATCAGCAAAATCAGTAGCTCGTTTTACCTCTGCGTGTCTACAGAACATCCTGAGTTGGTGGAGAAGATATCTACATGTAGATCCCTCCACACGGGGTTGGGGCAAAGCCTCAAATGTCGCTGTCTTTTCCAAGATTTAAGAGGGATTTCCAACCACATTGTAAAGGGTGCCACATACTTGGCTTGGAATATACGGCACTTCCTGATACAATCCTGCCTTCACCATGTACTTTTTTTCTCAAAACTCCTTCCAAATTACATGCTCCAGGGAGTAAGCTACCTGCCCTTTCCGCAGATATGCCATGTTTTGCCTTTACTCACAACGCTGGCTGTTCTGTATTCAATGCTGGCCAATTCGCTTTTATGCTTCAGGATTCATTCATGTCCTCTCTTCTGGGAAGCCTATGCTCTGACCCCTCCAGGTATCTTATCATAGCACATGCCTCCAGGTATCTCATCAAGTTTGGCACATCCCTATTCAGGTTTGCTCATCCGCCCCCTCACTCAAGTGTAAAGTCCTTTAAGATAGAGACTCACTCACCCCTGAAACTAAGGAGTCCACAGAGCACAGTGTCTGGCCTACAGCAGGTGCTTGATGGATAAACAAATAAATTTCTTAGGAATAAAAGGACCAAAAGTGACCTGTGACCAAAAGTTAGAGGAATATGCTTTTTTGCTAATTTTAGCTGAATCCTCAATTTTTAGCACAAGGGCATGAGAATGTTTTTCAAGAAAGGGAACACCTATTTATTTGGCCGTTGTTAATTGATGGTGGCTTTTCTTTCTTCTCAGTGCATTAATCAGAAAACAATCAGACATAACCAGACAGTTTGCTTTGTACTTTCCTTTGTAGTCAAACCTGTTTAGGTTTTTTTCCCTTGCGACCCCCTTCTAGTATGGCCATTCAAAAGAAAAAAATAATAATAATGTTTTCAATGACATTGAACAGCCTGCAGGGGTTATTATTTATTTATTTTTTCTTAGCGCAGAATAACAACAATAAAAATGCAATAACAAATGCATTAGTAGATGTTCATGTTTGGTATATTAAAATATATACAGTTGTTGGTGGCACCCCGCTGTGAAATGCCCTTGCTTTATAATAAGCCTCATTATCTGCCAGGAAATAAGTGCCATAGGAGGAGGCCTAAGAGAAATCAAATTACACTTAATTTCTCCTAATACCGAACAAGAAAATACCACTTATCATACAGCACATAACTTTCCTGTCTGTTCAGATCTCAGCTAGATGTGTAAGGTGGAGGCCGTGCACACGCACAGCAGAGACAATGGCGGTCCCAAGTCACAGCCCCATGTCTACCAGACAGAACTGGCATGTGTACATAGGTGCAGGGGAGATAGGAGGAAGCCCAGTGGAGGGTTAAACCAGGGAAAGTGCTGGAAATTATCTTGAGTCTGGGTGTGCTGCACAGTTCACCCTCAGCTCCATCAGCAGAGACTGGAAGGCTTACTCCCTAGAGGTGCTGGAGGATGACACTGCAATTTTTGCTGAATGACAAGCTCTGCAAACACAGGATAGCCTTAAAAAGAAAAATAAGGAAGGTAACTTTTGAACAAAGACATCAGTAGCTGCACATTCTGAGTGAGCTAGACTTCATAAATTTCATCTGGTTAACTAAGTAAACAAACAAAACAAGATAATAAACCGCAGGTAGAAAATAGAATCCAGAGTTGCTACAATATCTAAAAAGGTCATCATTCAACAGTCATAGGATAAGGAAGCAAGAAAGAGGGACATATGTAGAAAATACAAGCAGTCAATAGAAATTATCTCAGAAATTGGATTTAGCACACAAAAGTTGAAAGTAGCTTTTATGAATATGTTCAAATAATTAAGATTATGTTTAAAAATTAAAATATGATGATAACTAATCAGTAAGTGGAAAATCCCAGTAAAGAGTTGGAAGTGATTTTAGAATGAGAGCAGTGGTTCTCAACCTTCCTAATGCTGCGGCCCTTTCATACAGTTCCTCGTGTTGTGGTGACCCCCAACCATAAAATGATAACAATGAAAATAATGTTAGGGTTGGAGATCACCACAACATGAGGAACTATATTAAAGGGTGACGGCATTAGGAAGGTTGAGAACCACTCAATTAGAGGATGAACTAGAGAAACTGTCCAGAGAAGACAGACCAGAAGCAGCCCATGAGCCTGCCACTCTCAAGGAAAAAGTACAAATTGCAGGCAGATGTCTACCTGAGCTACCTTTCTGATTGCTCTTCTCAGAAGGGATTCTGTAAATTCACAGGGAAGCAACATGGGACATAGTGTGAAAAAGAAGATGATAGGATGATATATTGGACAAGATCAAAGTGTTCTGTCTACACACAGGGAAGACAAGAAGGACAGAGTACTGGGTACTAGGGTGACCCCATGGGCACTGAGGCCTAGCTGTGAGAGGACTCCCTCCACCACCACAGGCCTCTACCTGGATGTGCCAGTGTCCTGCCTGGAGATGATGCAGAGTCATTGCAGTAGACAACAGGTGTGGTGGGACTCAAGCAGCAACCAATTCCAGGTTTTTATAGCCAAAGCCATTCTGTGCTGTGCAAGGGCATCATCATAGCTCACTGCAACCTCAACCTCTTGGGCTTAAGCAATCCTCCTGCCTGAGCCTTCCAAGTTACTGGGAATAGAATATAGGCGTGTACCACCACACCTTGCTAATTTTTCTAATTTTGCAGAGACAAGGTCTTGTTCTTCCTCATGTTGGTCTTGAACTTAGAGCCTGAAGTGATCCTTCTGGTTCAGGCTCCCAAAGTGCTAGGATTACAGGTGTGAGCCACCATGCCTTACTTCTCTTTAGTATTTTGAAATTAAATTAAAAAAATGAATCAAATGGATAGGTTAAATGTACATAGAGTGAAATATAAAATTTATCAGAGCATCTCAACAGAAAACATGAGGTTCCAGGAAAAAAGAATCAATAAATATGGAGATAGACAGAAAATCACCAAACTGAAGAACTGAGTGAATGAAAGATTGAAGCAAAATAAATGTAGCATGAGAGATTTGGGGTGTACTATAAATCATAAAGACATATGTGTAAGGAGTCAAGAAGGACTGTCTGGCAACTTTATGGTCAACCTTTAGGACACCCTGTAATCTTCTCACATTTTCATAATATGCTGATTTAGTACGCATATTGTGTCTTCCTTATCACAATAAAGACCTGAGATGATACTCAAATTACCCCAATTTGATCATTATAGGCTATCACGCCTGCATTAAAACATCACCTGTACCCTATAAATATGTACACCTTTTATGTATCCACAAGGATCAAACACAAAACATTTAAAAGATAAAAATAAGAAAACAACAACAAACAAACGGCACCTAGTTATCACGGGCATACGGCTTTCTCTGCCCCCTCCCTCCAGCTAGGGAGGTGGAGGAGCAGCAGAGGAGAGAGACTGCAGGGAGTTGGGGGCTACAGGGAGAAAGGGAGGATACTGCTCCCGGGTGGGGTCTAAGCTGGGTGTGGAACAAAAGAATACCCCTCACCCCAATATAGGTGAGCGGTCAAAAGGTTGGAGATCCAGGGAGTTGGGAAACAACATAAGCAAAGTATAGAAGTAGAAATGAACACAGATTATGTCAGGGAAAGTAAGGCGTTGGACCTGCCCGGTGTGACAGGGATGTCACGGGAAATCTGTGAGAGTGACATTGGTTAGGGAACATGGACAGAAATGACACTTAGATACTTCTTAACTTTGTGGAAACAGTCTTGATGTTGGAGAACCCTCACCACTATCTGGTTCTATTTTCATCTCTACAGAAGCAAACACCAGACCCATTAAGTGGTCACTCCTTATTTCCCACCAGTGCCAGCCCCTTGGCAAACACCAATCTGCTTTCTGATTCTCCGGATCTGCCTCATCTGGGCATTTCATATAAATGGAAGACAACATGGGGCCTTTTGTGTCTGTGTCTGGCTTTTTCAGTTATCATACTGTTTTCAAGCCTCACCCATGTTGTAGGATATGTCAGTGCTTTGTTCCTTGTTGTGTGGAAAGACCTTTTAAATAAAATATTATTTTAGAGCAGATGTAGCCAGTTTAATAAGAGTAAAATTTAACAGAATGGTTAAATACTATCGGCAGAGCTTTTCATGGTATCATGGACTGCATTACATTCAATTGTCTAATCAAGGGATTACAATTTGCTGGTCTTTTTTTTCTCCCTTTGTGTTGACTCCAATCATATGATCATGGCCCATCTCTAAGCCTTCCCTGACTCCTACCTATTCTGCTTAGAAGTAATCCTTGTGCAACTTGTCTGTGCCACTCCTGTTTCCAATCACTGCTTTTCCTATCTGGGTCAGCGTCCAAATTGCCCATTGAAGCCCCCCCCCAACAATCTGTTTCCCCTCATTTTAGTAAGGATATTTGAAAATAACCTGTGCTTTGCACAATTCTTGAAGCTCATTTGAATGTATGTTTTTATATTTTAAAAAGCTATATATGCTACCTCCAAGTAAAAAATAACCGTAGTTTGCTAAGGATATCACTATGCCGTCAGTCTCTACATTGTTATGAGATGTTAGGACACATTTTGAGTAAGAGAGATTCTATATAAACAAAATCATGTCCAATTTTTCCTGTTGTGAAGCGTAATTACTCCACAAAGCTATAAAATGCCATACAGTTTCAGTAATTTATTTAGCATTTTGCTCACTATATTTTTAGTTTACTGTACTACAAAGGTTGAAAGACCTTTTGTGTTTTATCGGAGGTGCCATGCACAAATTACTGTGTCTACTATGCAAATAATGCCGGCGAGAGAGGTCCTGCATTTATAATAGGGCAGCCCCTTAGCACTTGGGGAGATTTTCTTCACACTCTGCTTCTTACCTTTGTCTAGAACTATGTCTATTGACAGTGAGACAATAGTTAGCATGATCTTCATGTTAATTCAAATCAAAGTCTCTAAATAGATACATTTTAGATTTTGGATACAAAAATAGTGGCCTAGTTTTGTTCACTGTTTTAGAACTTTAGTCTTCTGTATTTGAATCTTACTAAATGGCTTTGAAGTCTTCAGTTCTAATGTTATAGTTTAACATTATTTAAAATGTTATAACATTTTACTTATATCTAGTTTTGAAAATCTCCTGTCTTACTTGGGTACAGAGGTATCAACAAAATCAGCCTTCATCTAGCCAGCTCATGCACTCTCAATAGGGTCGATACTGTTCCCAAGGGGCAAAAATTGATTTTTGCAGGTAGAAAACAAATGTAGACACCCAGACACATACAAAATATGGATATGTGTGTGTTTATAAGTTCAAATGTACATACACTAAATGAATAGTCTATCCAAGGCATGGAAACATCATGGATGGGCAGTTAGGAAAAGAATATCTAAATAGAACTCACCTTGGGACGGTAATAATAAAACCAACGGACCGAGAAACACTGTTCTGGCTCTTTAAACAATATGTTCATATTTACTCCTCTATTTGGCAAGACTCCTACTGTGGCACATTGATTTGGACTAAGGATCAACTGGCTCTTGCCAGGAAAAAATAACTTCCTTGTTACCTTCTTTTTCAGGATTCATTCATAGGTTCAGAGAGTATTTGGTCCTCAAATTTACTGACTTGATTCATTTTACCCTTTCTAACCAATAGATGTCAAACTTACATTTTTTTCTGTCAAATATGAGTAAATCTTTCCCCCTTCTTTGGCCTAAGTGGGGTATGTAAGCCTTTAGATTTACATAAGCTGTGGATAATGACAAGTAGGTTCAGGGCTGTGGGAATAGGAGGATTCTTTCTAGCCCCATGATCCAAACCACTTTGGGTCTTCAAGGTCAAGGATTCCCAATGCTATGGGATGCTCTACTTCTGTCTCCTTTTCCTCTTTCTGACCTTCAAGATCTTCTAAGCCAGCTTAGTAGATTTTAGTAACATTGGCCCATACACATACTGCTGTTTCTCTGTGCTCCTTTATCCAATGCTACAAATCCTTCTAATTCCCTCCTCCTCATGTAACTTGGATATATTAGTGCCAAAGCATTCACTTTTTAAAAATCATTATTTTCAATCTGAATGGCTGTACGATCACTGCTGACCTTACTCTTCAACCAAGGACAGAAAAGGGAGCAGAAAAAGATGTTTCTGGGAGTGAAAGAAAATTTGTATTTTACATACTTTGCTAGTAAACATGAGACTATTCTAGGAGCCTGTGGCATTATTGAAATATAAATATATATATACACACACACATATATACAAATATGCCCTCACATACGCACACATAATTGTTTTCTGAAGGGAAAGGAGAATACAAGATGAGAAAATTTGGGTTTTGGCTCCTTACAGTGTGAAGTGTGAGATACAACAGGGAGGAAATGAAGCTGAAACATCCCCTGGGGCCAGATCATGGAGGGGTGGCCTATGCGAAGATGAATAATGTGGATTTTATTCAGTAGGTCAGCGGTTTTGAAAACGCCTGCTATGTGGCCTTCTGATTTCCATGGAAGTCCTTTATGTTTCCCCACAGGGGGCAAAATGGAATGGCCAAGTATAGCCAAGTGGATGAGACTTGATTTCCTAGCTCATTTTATTAAATCTATCTCTATCTTCTATCATCTATCTAGTCTAGTCTATCTTTCTTCTATATATTTCACATTCTCTATCTCTCTTAGTTTTTAAATTACTGGGACTCTATATAAAAATGCCTCTGGGGAAAGAAGTCTACTGATACGTCCATAGTATATCCCAATGGATCATTTAGACAATAAACCCATAAGGAAACTAAATACACTAGTCCCTCAGTTCCAGTGGTGAGTTGCAGTTGGCTTTTACCCACTTGCCAGAGTCAGATTTTAAATTCCAGGAATTTTGAGAGCTATTTGACATCAAGATGGTAGCATGAAATTGGCTGAATTTGGGGTATTTAATCAGTGAAATCATCAAATGTTACAACTCAGACGTTGCCTCCCCTTGCTCCCCAATACCGAGAGTTGCTTGCTGAACTTTTACTAACACGCCACTGCCAGCCAGTTCTCAGATTTAAGTACACATTGGAATTAACTGGGGAGATATATTCTGATGCCTGGGCACCTCTCCCAGAAATTCCTATTAAACTGATAGATGGTGGCATCTGGGGATCAGGACTGTAAAAATTTCCCCAGGTAATTCTAATAAGCATTGAGGTTTGGGAACCACGACACTGCATATAGTTCAGGACAGATGTCAATTTTGTATATTGATTTGAAAGTCAAGGTCATGAAGTGATATTTTGAAAAATGAGGGTGAATGACACTGCTGGAAGAACACATGTCAAAAGCAAAGAGCAGTGAGCCAAAGATGGAACCCCAGGGAATACTCTAATTACGGGGAGGATGGAAGAGGAGAAATGGGAGCAGTAGGCGAAAAGAACATTAGAAAGGAGCCTAGAATCGATGAATTAGATTTTCCAGCTCCAGAAGCTAGAATTACATAAGAGCAAAAGTATTTTCCTCCCTGGAAGAACTTTCTAACTATTCAGACTTTCTAATAGAGTGAGCCACCGTAGAAGGGAGCTTGGAAACTGGTAGACTACATTCCGTGTTTGTGTTGTAAGCAGTCCTCATCGATGGAGAGGGTAGGGTTACTGATAATGAAACTTCAGACCAGAGGGATGTTAAGATTTAATGACTATCTCATTGATATGGGTGATTCTGATTTAATTTATGCTAGAATACTGTGTACAAAGAAGTCCTGGTAAAACAAAATAGAAAGAATAATTATTCAAAATCTTTAGAATTGCATTCTCTAGCTCTATATAAAATGAATGCTTCTGCCCCAAACTAGCAAATTCTTTTTGCTTGTTTGTTTTCAGTTCAAATTAGTAACACTAGTTGTTGTAGCTTCTGTGTTGTATGATTGATTTTGCTACCATCGTTACTGTGTTTTTAATTGTGCTTACCATGCAGAAAGAGCTTCAGATTAATATTGGGATTGAAGCATTTGATAGTTTAGATGGCTTTGAATAGCAATTAATTATTTTTAAATTTTGTCAGGATAATAACAATACACTTATTTCAAGTGTATCTTCTTTCTCAAACCAGAAAATGAGATAGTTAAAATATTTACATGCTTAGAATTTCTTTTTTTTTTTTTTTTTTGAGACAGAGCCTCAAGCTGTCCCCCTGGGTAGAGTGCCGTGGCATTACAGCTCACAGCAACCTCCAACTCCTGGGCTCAGGCGAGCCTCCTGCCTCCGCCTCCCAAGTAGCTGGGACCACAGGCGCCCGCCACAACGCCCAGCTATTTTTTTGGTTGCGGCAGTCATTGTTGTTTGGCGGGTCCAGGCTGGGGATTCGAACCCGCCAGCTCAGGTGTATGTGGCTGGAGCCTTAGCAGCTTGAGCTACAGGAGCCGAGCCACATGCTTAGAATTTCTAAAGAAGTTTACTGCTACTATTTTCTACATTTGCCTGATTTACTGGCTTGAAGTTAGGGCAAAATTATTTTAGATAGCAGTTGTCCATTACTCATTGTTAATTAATTGAAGTGAAAAAGAAATAAGAGGTATTTTTTGGAATGACATCTACTCATGGCAGGTAGATTCTGGTTTTCTAAAACAATATGCAATAATTGTAAGGGAGGATTGCAAATGTATCAGGTTTGAACATGATCATTCCTAGATTATGATATTGCTTAGCACAGCAAAAAATTCTGAAATCTCAGTTGAATTTGGCTAAAAAGAAAGATCTTGACTGTAACTGCATCTGCACACGTTTCAAGTGCAGCCACTTTTTTCACAAATTGGCATTATCAGCTCCATCAGCGGTTGATGCTGATAAAAATCTGAGGTCGAAATCCTGCTGCCTCGTTGCTTAAGTGTCAGGAATAATATATTCTGTGTTGCAAATGTCCCAGGGGTGTGCACATCTGCTGCTTACGACACGGCTGTAACTCATTCTTCAGGATAAACATCTGCTTTCATGCTCATTAAAAATTGCCTTTAAAAATAGGAAATTGAGGAAAAAACAAAAAACAAAACTAGTAAGTGAACAGCGTGACACAGGATAACTGCTAAGAACAGATTTGTTCTGTATTCAGAACTCCCATGGACATCAGAATTGGGGCCTATTCATGTTCTTTTCCATTCATTTTTTGGTCTGTTTGGTCTTCACATCATAATTGACAATATGCAACAAAAATGACCCAAACCTTGGACAACATGACCCTAGGTTATTCCTCATTAGATATTATGATCACCTTTTTTCCCCCTTTTTTCATCTACAGATGCTGTCTGCTATAGAGTCAAATTTTTTAGGTTAAATAACATTTATTTTTTCTGTTGATGATTTTTAAAATTATTCATTGTACTAGTTCAAGACACCGGGGGATTTTTAAATCTCAAGATCTGGAAATTCAAGAAAAACATAAAACTAATCGTGAGGAGTGGCTGGCCAAGATGTAACAAGTATTTATTGAGCATCTGTTACGTGTTGAGTGTGTGCAAAGAGGACTGAGACATACTGTCCTGGAAGAGCTGGTAAGTTAGCAGAAAAGATAGATATTAACTAAGAATTGTGATGCATACGACCATAACAGTATTCAGAAAGCCCCCAATTTTATTTATTTCTATTGTTGTGGCATCACAGCTCACAGCAACCTCCAACTTCTGGGCTCAGGCGAGTCTCCCGCCTCAGTCTCCCTCCTCAATCTCCCAAGTAGCTGGGACCACAGGTGCCCGCCACAACGCCTGGCTATTTTTTTGGTTGCATCTGTCATTGTTGTTTGGCGGGCCCGGGCTGGATTTGAACCCACCACCTTAGGTGTATGTGGCTGGTGCCTTAGCCACTTGAGCCACAGGCACGTAGCCTTTATTATTATTATTGCCAATGCTTTTAATGTAGATTTCAGAAGAAGTTTGTCTCTTGGGATTTGCAAATTTGCAGAAGGGGGACAGAGAGACAGGAGAAGGAGCAGAAGGCTGGAAGCCACAGCCCTTACCCCCCTCTCACTGCCTTACGCCTCTGTTTTAACGCCCGTCTAGGGAAGCGTTTCTTTACCAGGGTTTTTCCCTGGCTACTGTGATGGCTTCACTTAGTACTCAAGTTTCTGAAACAGAGGCCTATCTAAATACAAATAGATCATGTGAATCACATAGGAAATTCTAAATATTCTAGAAGCCACATTATATTAGACAGAGTAAAGAGAAACATGTGAAATTAATTTTAATCCATATATCCAAAACATATTATCTCAACATATATTCAATATTTAAAAAACTTGCTATGCTAATGAGACATTTTACTTTTTAAAAGCATTCTGTGTGTATTTTACACTTAGAACACAGCTCCGGAGCTGCATGAGGTTTCCTTTAACCTTTAAGGCTCTTCCTAATCTGCTCATTCCCCTGTGCACGTCACAATTTTGACAGCTCATCCAACAGCTTTTTCTCAGGCTGAAACAGGCAAAATCTTTTTTTTTTCTATATCCCCTAAAGGGGACCAGAAAGAAACTCTGTGGGTGTTATAAATGGCTCAGTTGTTTTAGCTTTAAATTCTATAAACACTGGGGAGTTTTAATATTTCCTTTCCCAGTCCATGAGATTGCCCCAGGGGCTTGGTGGTGAGGATGTACACATACACGTAGGGACCAACAGCCCGATTGAGATATCATTTATAGACAGTAAAATGCATTCATTTAAGGTGCACAGTTCAAAGGTTTTTAGTGTATTTATAGAGTTCTGCAATTACCACCATTTAATTTTAGACCATCTTTGCCACTTCAAATGGAAGCTCCATGCCCACTGGTGTTCACTCTGTAGGCCTGGCCTGTCTCCCCAGTCCTGGGCAACTACTAATCTCATTTTCTGTCTCTATGAATTTGCCTCATCAAAAAATTTCACATAGATTGAATCATGCACCAGGTAGTCATTTGTGCCTGGCACTGTTCCCTTGGGGGTATTTGTGAGGTTCACTCGTGTAGCAGCGCGTGTCAGTACTTCACTCCTTTTTACGACTGGAACATTTTCTCCTGTGGGAACACGTCACATTTTGTTTATTCATTCATTGCATAATGGACCTATAGGTTGTTTTCACCTTTTTGGCTATTACCAATAATGCTGCTATGAATATTCATGTACAGATACTCTTTTTTTATTGCCTTGCTTTATTGCACTTCACAGTCTGTATTTATAGATAGAATGGTTGTGGCAGTCCTGCGTCCAGCAAGTGGCACCACTTTCCCAGCAGCACGGGCTCCCTTCCTGTCCCTGTGTCCCACTGGGGCAATTATTGAAGTATTTCAAACGTTTCATCATTATGGTATCTGTTATGATGGTCTATGCTCAGTGATCTTGACGTTGCTATTGGACTTATTTTGGAGAGCCATGCGGCATCCCTGTAGAAGATGATTAACGTAACCAATAAATGCCGTGTGAGTTCTGGCTGCTCCACTGACTGATTAGCCATCCCCCATCTCTTTCCCTCTCCCTGGGCCTCCTGAGATGCGACAATATTAAAAGTAGGCCAGTTAATAATTAGATGGCCTCTAACATTCAATTGAAAGAATCATATATCTCCACTACCCTTTCTGATCTTATGTCTGACCTCGTCCAACACCATTTTCCTATCCCACTCCAATGTTGGAAGACATCAGATACTTTTATTTGGAGCCTCTCATTCCATGACAAGAGGTTAGTGATGGTGTTGAAGTACATTCTTTGGCCCTTAAACACAGTTGGTCACTGGTTTTAGGAAGAAACAGCCTGTTCAACTGGAAAAACCAACAGTTACTCTAGAATACTCAAAGCTTATGGGAGGAGTGCACAGGGCTGATCAGTACTGTGGTTGTTATGGATTTACAAGGTCTTACAAATGGCAGAAAAATTATTCTTCACAGGTTGCAGTTGTGAACAGCTACATCCTCTACCCATTAGATAAGGAGAGGGGAGAAAAAGTAAAGACACATCTTTCTTACAGAGAAATCTCATCACTTAGCTTGTAAGCAATGTGAGGAACATTCAAGAAGGAGGGGACGGACCATCATCTTCTGATACTGAGAAGAGGCTAAATGGGAAGATGCATCTCATAATGCAAAATGAAAAAAAGTCAACAAAGGATTGCCTGGTTTGTAGCAAAAGAAAGGAGAAGGGGGGTTTCATCCCGGAGATTGCTTCAAGAAATATCACAGTCGAAAAAATTATAAACAAAAACACCTTATTTTATGTAACCTAAAAATAGATAATAAAATCACAGGTGAATTCATATTTATGTTTTTCTCTTTTTAACCTGTAGGATAATAACAAGTGATCCACCAACCTCTTCCTCACCCCAAATAATTAAGAGCTGGAGAGTATGCAGGCGGCAGAAAAATTGGATTTAAAGTATTTTAAATCAAAAGGTAGAAATGATTAGACTAGTGAGGAAGGCATGTTGAATACTAGGCTTCTTGGCCAGTTATCCAAGTTGTGAACCAAATGAAAGTCTTGAGAGAAATCGTAAGTGCTAATTGAGTGAATACATGAATGATAGGAAGCAGAACAGTCATATTGTTGATATGGAGAAAGTTTTAGTTGTCTGGGTAGAAGATCAAATTAGCCATAACATTGCCTTAAGATAAATCCTAGTCCAGAGCAAAGCCTTGACTCTTTTCAATTCTAGAAAGACCATGAGGCTTGGCAACTATAGCTCAGAGGCTGGGGTGCTAGCTGCATACACTGGAGCTGGCTGGTTAGAATCCAGCCTGGGCCTGCCAAACAACAATGACGACTACAACCAAAAAAGAGCTGGGTGTTATGGCAGGTGCCTGTAGTCCCAGCTACTTGGGAGGCCGAGGCAAGAGAATCACTTAAGCCCAAGAGTTTGAGGTTACTGTGAGCTGTGATGCAACAGAACTCTACAAGGGTGACAGCTTGAGGCTCTGTTTCAAAAAGAAAGAAAGAAGGACAGAAAGAGAGAGAGAGAGAAAGAAAGAAAGAAAGAAAGAAAGAAAGAAAGAAAGAAAGAAAGAAAGAAAGAAAGACTGTGAGATGGGAAAGAAACAGAGAAGGGAAGAAGAAAAGTTTGAAACTACTAGTTGGTTCATGATTTTTAAAGAAAGAAGTCATCTCTATTAAATCAAAGTGCACAATAGAGCATTGAGTGCTGATGTAGAAGCTACAGCAATCTAAAAAGCTCTAGCTACAGTAACTGATAAAGGGGGCTACACCACACAACAGATTTGCAGGGGAGACAAACAGCCTTCTATTGGCTGAAGAAGAAGATATCACCCAGGACCTTCATAACTAGAGAGAAGTGAACGCCTGACTTCAACACTTCAAATGACATGTAGACTCCCTTGTTGGGGGCTAATGGGTCTGGTGACTTCACGTTGTAGCCAATACTCATTGGCCATTCTGAAAATCATAGGGCCTCTAGGAATTATGCTAAATTTACTCTGCTTGTGCTGTATAGATGGAACAACAATGACAGAATATCTGTTTACAGCATGGTTTATTGAAGATTTTATTTCCACTGTTGAGATCTATTGCTCAAAAAACCAAAAGATTCATTTGAAAATATTACTCCTTGTAGACAGTGCCCCTGGTCATACGAGAACTCTTATGGTGATATATAAGGAGATTAACACTGTTTTCAGGCCTGCTAATACAATATCCATTCTGTAGCCTGAGGATGAAGGAGTAATTTCAGCTTTCAAGTTTTAGTATTTAAGAAAAACATTTTGTAAGGCAATATATCACTTCCATAAACAGTGATTTCTCTGCTAGATGTGGGCAAAGTAAATTGAAAACCTTCTGGAAAGGATTCATCATTCTAGATACCATCAAGAACCTTTATAATTTATGGAAGGAGGTAAAAATATCAACATTAACAGGAATTTGGAAGAATTTGCTTCCACCCATCAAAGTTGACTTTGAGAGGCAGAAGTGTTCAGTAAAGGAATTAGCACAGCCGTGGTGGAAATAGTAAGAGAACTGGAATTAGGGAGCCTGAAGATGTGACTGAAATGCTGAATCTCACGCTCGAACTTGATTGAATGAGAAGTTGCTTCTTATGGATGAGCAAAGAAACAGTTTCTTGAGCTGGAATTTACTCCTGGTAAAGATGTGGTGGACCTTGTTGGAATGGCAACAAAGGGTTTAGAATGTTACATCAGCTTAGTTGATAAAGCAGCAGCAGGGCTTATGAGGATTGGCTCCAATTTTGAAAGTTCTACAGTGGATAAAATCCTATCAAGAAGCATCATAACTACAGATAAATCTCCCATGAAAGGAAGTGTTGCTAGGTACAGCAAACTTCACTTTTTGTCTTATTCTAAGAAATTTCCATAACCATCACAACCTTTACCAGCCATGCCGGGATCAGGCAGCTGACGTCAGCATCAAGGTAGGATCCTCCCCCAGCAGTAAGATAATGACTCATGGAAGGCTCAGACGATGGTGAACGTATGTTTTCATTTCACTTGGGCATAAATCTAGTAGTGTAAACTGCCCTCTGAGTGGCTGCAATGTTTTATGAGCCATATTTGAGAATTCTAGGCTACTTTCCTCATGTTCTTGCCATCACTGTTATTGCTTATAATTTTGGTGATAGCGGCCCCCGGGGATGTGAAGTGGTATCTCCTGGCAGTTTTGGTCTGTGTGTCCCTAATGCTAATGATGTTGTCCATTTCTTCCCCTGCTTCCTGGATATCTATGCTTCTTCTCTGGAGAAACGGCTATTCAGATTCTTTGCCCGTTTTAAATGTGATTAGCTGCCTGCTTATTGCTGAGCTGCATGAATTTAGTATCTATATCTTAGATACAAGTTGCTTATCAGACCGACGATTTCTGCACATTTTTTCCCATTCTGTGGATTGTCTTTTCATTTTCTTGGTGACGTCTTTTGAAGCAAAGAAATGTCAATATTGTTGAAATGCATTTGTGTAATTTTTCTGTTGCCATGGCTCCTGTTATCGCTGTAGCGGGCATTAGATTTTCAACACCTCCGTGCGTGAGTACAACACAGGCACCTCCCTGCTGGAGCTGACAGCGCAGGGCAGAGCCGCCGTTAAATGAGCAAGGACAGTCGAGCGAGAAGGGCAAGATTCCAGGGGCTGCGTGTTCACCCTGCAGGGGCTTGTGGGGATGAGAGGCTAGCAGGGGTTGCAGGAGGGATGTTTTTGAACCTGAGAGGCCAGAAGTATTATTTAACAGCGAGGAAAGGAAAGAATTTAGTCATGTGCCCTCATTTAGTCATGAATGCAATTTTTAAAACACTTTGAATGTGATGAACTCTCTGACTTCTCCTATAAAGCCGACCGTCATGGAACCCAGGTATGTGTGAGTGGTGTGTGCAGGAATGTGTTTAGAAAACACACTTGAGGATCTTGCAGCCCAGCTCAGGGTCACCTTTCTGAAACTCAGGTCTAGCTGAGGATAGTTGCTGACAGATAGAATATTAAACCATATAAGGGCAAAGCTACATAGTCAGGTCTCACTGTGGTTAAATCCTTGATATTTAGACTAAAGCCAACTGCAAACAACCTGGATGTATTCAGGAAAAAATACCCTGTGTTCAGGAGTCTTTGGAAGGCTTTGCTGTTTTCCTGTGTTCATGCCTAGAGAAACAGCAACAGGCAAAGGGAGAACAGTCTCCCATTCAGCTTTCGCACCTGCCCAACCCTAGTTCTTACCTTTCCTTCTGTACTTAAAGTCTGTTTAGATAAGTGCATAACTTATGAACACGGAGAAAACATTGTCGGCAAAATGTTCTTAACGTCGTCATTTGTACCCAATGTCAGATGGCTAGAATGGAAATTAAAACAGACATGAAAGAGGCAATGGAGGTAAAATCAATAAAGTGAATTTCACAAAAGGCTGACTTACACGGCTTTTAGGATGAGCCCAATTTTGAGAGTAGACAGAACCCCGGGGACGTCTGCTCCCACTGGTGTGCAGGCCTCACTCCTGTTTACTTTAATGAGCCTTATCAGTGGGAAACAAGGGGAAATAGATTCTTCAGTTCTCCTTTCCTATTGCCAGCTCCAAAGCCCTTAACAAAGCACACACCAGGCATTAGTTTTGGGTACCATTCAGATAAGAGACACTCGGCAGAGAAAGTCTTTGAAATTCTGCACGGTCTTTTTGTGCGTATTGTCCAGGAGACCCAGTTAGCACATAAGCAATTATTCTCTGTATTAGGATGTCTTTATCCGAGGCTGTGCAGGTTTAAAATTACCTCCGGGCAATCTGTAATGCAGATAATATTGGCAATGAAGTGCAAATGCAGACAAAATATTGTATAAATAACACTGATGAGGAGGATTGCCGGATAACGTTGTCAGCAGGCTTCACGCAGTCCCATGCAAGCTGGTGCTCTATAATACCATGAGATTTTGTGACTTAGTTGAGTAAGCAACCTTTCGTATTGCTACATAAAAGGAAAATGATATCCTAAAATCTAAGGTTATTTATTTATTTTTTATTGAATCATAACTGTGTACATTAATGCATTTATGGGGGACAATGTGCTGATATAATTTGGAATGCTTATACCTCCTTTACTTATTTTCTGTGTTAAGACATTTATACTCTACTCTTAATGGTTTTGACATACACCCTTGCCTTGTGCACATTAGATGAGGTCCCACCAAATACCCTCCCTCCTCACGGCCTGCCCCCTCCCCGCTCCTCTCCCTCCTTTTCCCTCCTTCTTTCTGGACTATAGTTGTGTTTAATTATTCATATGAAAGTGTAGGTGATTATATATTGGTTTCATAATAGTCTTGAGGACATTGGATAGTTTTTCTTCCATTCTTAAGATACTTTACTAAGAAGAATATGTTCCAGCTCCATCTAGGTAAACATAAAAGATGTAAAGTCTCCATCTTTTTTATGGCTGCATAGTGTTCCCTGGCATACATATACCACAATTTGTTAATCCATTCATTAACATGAATGCATGGATAGCAATTTTGAATGCTGCATGGCATGCCTACTCAATATAGCAATTCCTCTTGTTTCTTTGGCCATTAGTTAAATTGAACAGATCAAAATTGTGT
>CAUYTI010123772.1:0-28638 GCA_963575145.1 Galago senegalensis
CGCCTGTGGTCCCAGCTACTTGGGAGGCAGAGGCAAGAGACTCGCTTGAGCCCAGGAAGTTGGAGGTTGCTGTGAGCTGTAATGCCACGGCACTCTACCCAGGGGGACAGCTTGAGTCTCTGTCTCAAAAAAAAAAAAAAAAAAAAAAAAGAGTGAAAGAGTGAGACTCTGCTCCCCCATAATAAACAAACACACACACACACATATACATGTGTATATATATAGAGAGGTTTTGGTGATAAATAAGAGTTAAATTTTTGAAGTTAAAAAACAAAACAAAATACAGGCCAGTTACCTACACCACCACCCCCACCACCGCAACTCCCTCCCACTACCCTCAGGCCCCCCCCAAAATTTTTTTTGTGTTTTTTTTTTTGGCACACAAAATTCTATAGACACACCAGTGCTCCAGCCAGGAAACACTGTTGCTGAGTATGGAGTATGAGGAAGACCACTTGCAAGAAATGGTACAACATGTTAAAACCATTATCATTGCCCCAGTTAATGAATAAGACAAACCATAAATAATTTAGTGGGTAAGTTAACAATTCTGCCTCACATCTTCTGAGCTATCATAATCTTAAGAGTTATCGTTTCTCAAGCTCTCGCTATATGCCAGGCATGAGGCTAAACATTGCACGTTTATGTTGATAGGATTTAGGATACCCCAAAATGTGACACTTTGGTATATTGCATACTTCAAGTTGAAGAAATTTAAGAAATGAACTTTCTGATATCCCTTTACCTTTTTCCTCAGAAATAGTTCATACGACCCTCATGTAAGAGGTGGCCTCCCTGTAGCTAGAGACAAAAAAAGTATCCTTATTTCTTAAGATGGAAGGACACCAAATGGAATCAGAATGAGCAGGCCTTGCTTAGTTTCCCTTCAGATTACTGCCCTTTAGTGCATACTATTTTATCCTATCACATTTTCCAGGACTATCTACTCTTCATCAAGCCTTGGTGTAACAACACTCAGGTTTCTCTGTTTCCTCAGGTCTTTAATTCTCACATAAAACTAATATTAAATTCATTTGTATGCTTTTCTTTCATTAATTTTTTTCTTTCGTTTTAGGGGCCCAGGTCGAGAACTTAGGGTAGAAATTTTCCTCCTCTGTAATGTACTTCATATGCATGAATTAACGTAATTTTCATGACAACTCAGCAAGATATGTACTGTTATCATGTCCATTTTATAGATAAGGAAACTAAGGGTCAAAGAAATTAAGTGACTTGACTAAGATTGGTCAATGGAAAAAAACCTAATTCAAAACCAATTCTGAGAGCTCAAAGATCACATTTGTCCAATTCTAATATATTAAGATAACAACAACTAAGTTGAGAAATCTGGCAACCATGATCTCCTAATGTTTCCATAACCATATTGGAAAAGTTCCCCTCATACATGTGGGTTATTTTCTTAAGTGGCTTTCACTTAGCATTTCATAGTATGTTCTTTCTCCCTGATTTGAACCATTCTGTCCTAGTTGTTACTTGTGCAAATCATATTATACCCCTGAGGACTCATAAAAATGGTTGCCACATATAATGTGAAATCCAGTTTTTTGTTTTGTTTTTATATTTTTTGAGACAGAGTCTCAAGCTGTCACCCTGGGTAGAGTGCTGTGGCGTCACAACTCACAGCAACCTCAAACTTTTGGGCTTAAGTGATTCTCTTGCCTCAGCCCCCCCAATAGCTGGGACTACAGGTGCCTGCCACAATGCTCAGCTATTTTGTTATTGTAGTTGTCATTGTTTGGCAGGCCCGAGCTGGATTTGAACTTGCCAGGTCTGGTGTATGTGGCTGGCGCCCTAGCCACTGAGCTACAGGTGCCGAACCATGAAATCCAGTTTTGTGATTTACAACATGTAATTTGTGAAAGGCCTACATCACAGTGCTGTAAAATTTTTAGCAACTATTCAGACAACCATATAATGCATTTGAGAATATGGAAATTGATATGGCATTATGCTGATCACTGATAAATGTGAATTTCAATTTACCCTCAAGTCTACTTTAATCTCGCTGCTGCATTGAAAATGAGGTGCTTTGTCTATAATCCCACCCCCCAAAAGGACGGTTAGAATTAAGAGTTTCCTGCTTTTGAACTAAAATTGACAATCAGATATATCTTCTTAGTAAGATATACACTGAAAGTTAATAATTTTGGTTTTAAAAAATGTAATTGAAAATATCATTCTACGACAAATTATATTATGCTCAAGAAAGAACGTATTATCCAAAGAAAGCAAAGCAGAATATAAAAAAAATTATAAACACAGCCATACTTCTAGCTCAAGGTAGCATTCACTCAGCCCACCCTATCACTCCAGAGAATCCTCGTAAAGTCCTTCAAGAGACATTCCCCTCCAAGTTAGTTTTACCTATGGATGGAGGAAAAACCATGAGATTATCTGTAGATAAGTATGGTTTTTGTGGCACGCACAATGATTAGTAAAACCTTTTGGTCTTAGTGAAGAGTCACATTCCAGGGGCTTTATCTCACCAATGGCTTTTCTGAAGCATCAGCAATTCTCAGTTCCCAGTTCTATTTCATTGTACTACTCAAACATGTATGTTGTACTTCTTACATTTCAGGTCCTGTTCTAGGCACTATAAATTCATTTAATCTTTTCAATTCTTGCAATTAATTTCAACTCTGTGGGATGTAGGTATTATTCCCATTTCACAGATGAATAACTTGGGCATATAGATACTTCAGTAACCTGTCCAATATCACACATACAAATGGCAGACAGGATTCAAATCTAAGCAGCCTGGCTCCATATCCCGTGTTCTCTTGTCAATGTGCCATGTTGTCCTCTCTGAGTGATGGAAGTAGAATCATGCTTGGACTAAATCTCTAAACTGAAGTATCATTTTCCATGGCCAAAAGCAACCTCTATGTCAAGATATGCACCTTATAGGCAGGCTTCTAAGAATGCCATCTGTAATCCCAGATCCCATACCTAGTGAATGCTAGCTACCCTATCAGTGAGGCCAATTCCTTGGAGAGTGTTGCCCAGCCCCTCCTGAGACCGCTAGGACAACGGGGAATTGATTCTCTACTGGTTGGCCATCCACATTGTGTCTGTGATTTAAAACAGACCATTAGCCTTCTTATTCTCTGAGCTGGGCTATGCTTGAAAATGCTCAGGTTGCATTTAACATCTCATCTCTCCAGCCAATGTCAGCTCTACAGCTATTCTTCATAGCTTTCGGTTCATTCTAAAACAGCATAGAAAAAGCTATCCTACAGTCTGCTTTTTAAATAAGTTATTTTTTATTTTTTAAGAGACTGAGTCTGACTCTGTTGCCCTCAGTAGAATGCTATGGCATCACAGCTCATAGCAACCTCCAGCTCTTGGGCTTAGGTAATTCTCTTGCCTCAGCCTCCCAGGTAGCTGGGACTACAGGTACCCGCCACAACACCTGGCTATTTTTTTGTTGCAGTTTGGCCGGGGCTGGGTTTGAACCTACTACCCTTGGTATATGGGACTGGTACCCTACTCAATGAGCTACAGGTGCTGCCCATTAAAAATATTTTTTATCAAACTTATACCATGTACTGGGTACAAAGAACACTAACAAAAACAAGTAATCTAAAACAATCTTATAAGTACTCTAAGTCAACTGGGGGTTTAGAATGAAAGAAGGGAAAAGAACAATTCAATAATTCAAGTGAATTTAAAAAATTCCAAGGAAAGGGTTGCTCTGGAAGAGGAAGGAGAAATATGAAACAAAACTGCCCAGTTAAAAGAGTAACAAAAAATATGTATATCATCAATGTTTTCTCCAAGAATATGAAAGAGATTATGCAAGGAGTAAATTCAAGTCCAACATATTGCATTAGAAAAATAATAGCATTATTTAAAACAAAACAAAATAAAAAAAGCATGCTTCTGGCACAGCAGGCTTCCTGTGAAAACTGTACCATAAAAATCTAGTCCATAAGTGCCAGAGGAAAAGAAACTTTCCCCAAATAACAAAATAAAAATAAACCTTCAGTTAAAAAAAAATTACACACTGATATAAACTAAAATGTTCTTGCCTATGAGTTGAGCTTATGAAACCCTTACACATGAGAATGTAACACTAACAAACTATTTGACATTATTATTTGGGTTCAAAGACTCCCTTTCTCTAAATGTTTATAGCACCATACCAGTTATTTCAACTGAGCTGACACAATGAATTTCAAATGATCTAATACTTTTGACTTACCAGTGGATTAGCACATGATTACCCTGAGTAAAAGGATTATTATTACTGCTGCTCTAAGATATTAACACTTTCTATAACACACTCTAAGGACACTGTATAGATGACTAAAAAATGTGACAAAAATACATGGAGGAAAGGGGATTTTCAAAAGGAAAAGTGGTAACCGTTCTTCTCTTTTAGGTTCCTTGCTTAAAATGAAGGTGGGCCTCCCAACAGTAGAATCAGTATTTTACAAGATACTTTCAGTGGTGTGCTAGTACAATGCAAGTCACAGATAAACAAGTCCAACATTCAATGCACTCGGGAAATTAGGCCATGTATGGCCTTCTTCCCAAGAAGATCAGGCTCCAAACAAAAACCCCCACTTTGTAATAGACAACTAATTCTCATGTAATGAATGACAGAACACAGCATTAATGTACTTAACAAGACAAAGCTAAATTCAATGAAGCTTGACGCCATTTATATGAAAAAGGGTTACATTTGTAGACAGAGCCAAAGGGAGAGAGTATAATTCTGAATTAAATACTGCAGCTTCTGCTTTGGTTTAGCCTTCTCACGGGAAATGAAGACCACAGCTAAAATATGACCCTTAAAATAGTCATTGGTGAACAAAAAAGAAATACCACTGTATTAAACTCTTAGTGACTGATGAAGAGGAAAGAGCGTAAGGACTTTGCTCAGAGTTTCTACTGGCAAAGGTGTCTTTTCTTATGGCTAAATTCCTGGTCCATTAAAAATGTGCCCTTTACGTACCAGACTCTGATACACTATTCTGCTACCGCATGACATTATACAAGTTTCAGATAACCCAAATGATGTCTTAGAACCCAATGAATCTTATACATATAGTATCAAAATAGAAGATATGGAAATAAGTCATGTGACACTAATGAGTATGCTGAAAAGATAAACTTAGGTAACTTTTTTGAAGGTTTTAGTGTTATGTTTACCCAAGTCTAACAAACAGGTACAGAGAAGTCTTATGAACACAGTTGTATGGATTTCTAAGCCACTACAACAAAAGATTTTTAAAAGTCTATCAATACCATAAAGCCACTGAAAAACTCTTGTTTAGAAAACAGATTTTAGGTTCGACGCCTGCGGCTCAAGTGGCTAAGGCACCAGCCACATACCCCTAAGGTAGCAGGTTCGAATCCAGCCTGGGCCTGCAAAACAATGATGGCTGCAACCAAAAAATAGCCAGGCATTATGTTGGGCGCCTGTGATCTCAGCTACTTGGGAGGCAGAGACAGGAGACTCGCTTGAGCCCAGGAGTTAGAGGTTGCTGTGAGCTGTGATGCCGTAGCACTCTACTCAGGGGGATAGCTTGAGGCTCTGTCTCAAAAAAAAAAAAAAAAAGAAAGAAAACAGATTTTAAACTAACTACATTAAAAAAGGCTCTTATGACTAACGGTGATCACTCTGAAAATAATTTATGCATTATAAGTAGATGAGGAAATATTTTAAGCCCTATAGCAGGCTTATAGTAAGAATGCTGATCTAAACAGCATACTTTATGCATCTGGTGATATGACTTATTTCTGTAGGATGTTCTTACACACATAGAGGTAACACCACCTGGAACTGCTATACCTTATGGCAGGGAAGCCTCGGACTTTCCTCTTTTCTCCCCTATGCACAATGTTATCTGGTTCCACTGCTGTCACAGAGCCAGGGAATAAAGCTCTTCCAGAAAACTCACCCAAGATCAAACTGTGCCTGGTGACAGCAATGTCCAGGCCATAAGTAATGTTCAAAGGATTCAACAACGCCTGTGACTGATCATTCTCTTTCCCTTGCCATCACCTGCTGATTTTGTCCAGGTGTTTTACGGCTATCTTGAGGATCTGGAAAGCAGACAGAGGGAAGACTTTGCCAATTTCTTTTGTCTGGGATTGTGAATTCCTTACACAGATGGTGGACAGCCTCAGCCCAGGGCAGCACCAGGGTATACTGCCTTCAACTTCCAAAAGAAGAAACAGAGACATTATCTTCTCCCCTAACACTGCCTGTAATGTGTCTGTGGTTAGCAAAACTGAGAAAGCATGGCTTCACAGGGGGTAAAGTGAGAAAGGAAGAAAGTTAACAAATAACTTGAAAATATTTACTCATTTGAGTTATTACTTAGCATTTACCAGGGAATCAAAAATGTTAATGAGAAAGATGACTTTGAAGCAATGTGCTTCTATTAGAGACCTCTAACCCCAAGGTTTCAGTTACTTTTTCATATCACAATCACCAAATCTCTTAAATTAACCAAAGTAAGGACTTTTAAATCCAAGTAAATAATTTTTACTATTGCATTGCTATAGTGGAAAGAAAATTAAACTGGTATCTAGACCTAAGCCATTTAATACGATAGCCACTAGCCACATGCTAAGCACGTGAAATGTGGTTAGTCCAAATTAAGGTGTGCTGAAAGTGTAAGCTACACACTAGATTTTGAAGGCTCAGTATAAAAAGAAGAATGTAAAATGTCTCAATAAACATTCATATCGATTATATATTTTTCGTATTCATCATACAGACAAGCAATAATTTTTGATATGTTGCATTAAATAAAATTTAGTATAAAAATCTATTTTACCTGTTGCTTTTGAGATACAGGACTCCCTCTGTCATCCAGGCTGGGGTGCGGTAGCATGATCACAGCTCAGTGTAACCTCAAACTCCGGGGCTCAAGTGATCTACCTGCCTTAGTCTTCAAAGCATCTAGTGGGCCCACCATCACAACATGCTAATATTTTCTTTTTGGTAGAAAGGGTCTCACTATGTTGCCTAGGCTGGTACTAAATCCCTGGCCTTGGGCAATCTCTTGCATTGCCCTCCCCAAGCACTGGAATTACAGGCATGAGCCACTACACCCAGCGTCACTTGTTTCTTTTTACTTCTATAACGTGGCCATTAAAAAATTTTAAATTGAATATGTGGCTTGCATTAATATTTCTATTGGACAGTGCAGGTCTACATGCTAGGAATATTGTTCATTTCAATTCAATTCATTGAATTCAATTGTTCATTTCACTTTCTTGACCATGGTCTTTTTTCTTATATCCTAAGTCTTGTCAATTTCAAATGAGAAGGATGAAAATCAAGAATACAGATTTCAAATTTTACAGCTCTGAAAATTACAAAAGTTTTACCTGGCTATTTTTTATGCTTTTATTCCTAAAACCCATGTTCTATTTTTGTGTGAGTGCACTCTAAAGAACAGGTGAAGAACAAACAATAGGAAAACAGATTGTATTCATTAATCTATTAATGTATGAACCTATAGCTCCCTCTGATGACTTTTTAAACTAAATTTGCATAATGTCTTTAATGTAGATAAACTAATAATCATATGAATCCCATCAGTAGCTGAATAACTCAAGATGTTCACACATATATATACATAAATATATACAAACATCTATGCCCCAGATGGATATAAGTTAATAAAGCAATGAACTGAGTTGCTTGTTTTGTGAATTCAAGCTCATGATCACAGATACATTTGATTGCAAGCCATTTGATAAGGCTACCAGAGGAGATATACCCTATCAAAATCTCAGAAAATGTTCTGATTTCTTCACTAAATCGAAAGAAGTATATCTTACTTTATAATATGTAATACGGTTGATCCCTCGTGGAGGCATAATTTTTTGACAGTAACAGCTACACTGATTGCATCAGTTTACTTAACTTTCTGGTAACGAAATTTTAAAATAGTCTACTGAAATGCTTTTTTTGCTCATAGAACACCTCTTCACAGAGTTATTGAGTGGCCAGGCCCAGAGAAGGATATTTCTAGGAGCCTTTTCCTCCCACAATTCACACCAGCTGACAGTGTAATGTCCTTATAAAAGACCTAAGGCTGAAACATCTAAGGAACAAAAATTTCAGGTGACTTTTTGTTTATTTATTTATTTATTTTGAGACAGAGTCTCACTTTGCTGTCCTCAGTAGAGTATTATGGCATCATAGCTCACAGTAACCTCAAACTCCAAGTGATCCTCTTGCCTCAGCCTCCCAAGTAGCTGGCACTATAGGTGTCCACCACAATGCCCAGCTATTTTTGGAGATGGACAGGGTCTCACTCTTGCTCAGGTTGGTCTCCAACTTGTGAGTTCAAGTCATCTACCTGCCTCAGCCTCCCAGAGTGCCAGGATTTTTTATTTTTAGAGCCAAAGTCTTACTTTGTCGCCCTCGATAGAGTGCTATGGCATCACAACTCACAGCAATCTCCAGCTCTTGGGCTTAGGCGACTATCTTACCTCAGCTTCCTGAGTAGCTGGAACTACAGGTGCCCGCCACAACACACAGCTACTTTTTGTTGCAGTTTGGCCAGGGCTGGCTTTGAACCTGCCTCCCTCGGTCTGAGGGACCAATGCCCTACTCAATGAGCCATAGGCACGGCCCCAGAGTGCTAGGATTATAAGCATGAGCCACTATGCCTGGCCTCAGGTGACAATTTAAATATTTAACTATATGCTATAATTTTCTACTGTTAAGAAACCATACAGGAGGCTTATCGCCTATAGCTCAGCAGCTAGGGTGCCAGCCACACATACCGGACCTGGTGGGCTCAAATCCAGCTTGGGCCTGCCAAACAACAATGACAATAGCCAGGCATTGTGGCAGGTGTCTGTAGTCCCAGCTACTTGGGAAGCTAAGATAAAAGAATTGCTTGGGGGTTGCTATGAGCTGTGATGCCACATCACTTTACCCAGGGTGACAGTGAGACTGTCTCAAATAAAAAAAAAAAGAAAGAAAGAAACCATACAGAATGTCCAAGCCACAGCTGCATGTGGATTATATGAGGACTCTTTTGTCTGTGGCCTTGGATAGCATGAAAATTAGGACCTTTGTTTTTTTTTTGCTCATCAGCTTTTGTCAGTATTTGAGATTTAATGTGTGGTCCAAAACAACTCTTCTTCATCCAGTGTGGCAAAGAGAAGCCAGAAGGTTGGATACCCCTATCTGAATTCCCTGATAGGAATGAACATGTACTTTACAGGTTATGTTGAGGATCTGAATCAGTTTGCTCCCTGACCCAGAGAAAGGAAATGTAAAAGAGATTAGAAAAGATTAGAAGCAAGACAGAAACTTGGTATCTTGTGAACTTGTAATACATGTATTTTTACCAAAATGACGGTGAAACTAATCCTCACATCCTTGCTCATGGAAAGCCTTGTTAAAGTATGTTGTTGTGTACATAAAAACACATATACAGCCCTCATTTATGGAAAGATTCCTATAAAAAATTTCTTTTATGGAAAAATTAGTCAGGTCAGCTATAAGAGATTCAAAGTGCAGGACACAGACCCAAAAGTTAAGACCTGGGAGATAAAGGGCATACTGAAATAGACTGATTGCTTTCTGGCATGATAGCTTTAAAATTCTGATATACAGTTAGCAGAAAAGAATAATCAGTGAACTCTTATATATTCTATGTATCCAAAAGGAGGAACTTCTGAAAGATGTCAAAGACCAAGTAAAGAGAACTAACAGGTGCAAGTGTAGGATAGCAGAGTAGTGCCATAGCTAAGGAGCCTGCAGAGCAAACTATCTTAACAGCTAAAAACAACCAAGTTCTATAAGCGTTTCTGAAGCTTTTCAGTAGACTATTTTAAAATTTCAACTTGCTCATTTCAAGTATCTAATTTACATGCGAGTGAAACATTAATTTAAAATTATTTGCTCTATAAAATTTTCCCAACAAGGCCAGGCAGTATGGCTCACGTCTGTAATCCTAGCACTCTGGGAGCCCGAGTCAGGAGAATCACTTGAAGACAGGAGTTTGAGACCAGCCTGAGCAAGAGCCAGACCCCAGCCCTAACTAAAAATGGAAAAATTAGTCAGGTATGGTGGCACATGCCTACAATCCCAGCTACTCAAGGAGGCTGAGGCAGAAGAATCATGTGAGCCTAAAAGTTTGAGGTTGCAGTGAGCTCTGATGATGCTACTTTCCTCTCTCTCAAACAAACAGGCTTATTGGGCATGTTGTTTGTCTTGTTTAATGTTCTTTGCTTAAACATTAAAGGATGTACACATTTAAAGTAGTTATATTTAGCTTAAATATTAAACTGGAAATCATGTAGCTTTTAAAAGATCACTTCATTCAGTACTAAGTTTTAGCCTAGTCAAGAATTTCTTAAAACACACTAAATTTCTTTGTAAAATATCTTAAAATGAGACTTTAAAACTCTTAACTACCAGCTGTTTTTTTTAATCTTATTTCTTTGAAGCAAAGAGCTTCCAGAAACCACTAAAACATTCTTAGCCTCTTAATGTTTGGGCATGGTCTCTTCACGTGTTATTAATAAGCCAAACAAATTTATATTAATAGCTATACAATGAATATTCAGCTGCATGTGGAGCCATACCACAGGGCTATGAAAACCAAAAACCACCTTCACTTTTACTTGTCAAACTACCTGATTATACCAAACTTGTTATAGCTTGAACAAAGTTATATGAATGTTCACTATCGCAACAGAACTCAATATATGCACAAAGAAGTATCTGTAATTTATAAGGGGAAACAAGAAAAAGTGCTCACACAACATAAAAGTTAATTTTACATTAGTATCATTAATATTATACTCACATTGTAACAGCCAAATAAACCTTGTGCTTTAAAAAACAGATCAGGTCACTTGAATTGCTTGTTGCATTCTGCTAAGAAAGCAAAACCTAACATGCATGACCAGTGTTGATACTCTTCCTCAATGACTTTAATTGTCTCTGGTTGACTTTTAAATCTTTCTTTTCCACATACTGAATCAAAATACTCTGCTTGTAGAAAGTTATATCAGTGGTATTCAAAACACATTAAAAACTTTAAGAAATAGTTCTAAATGGAAATCATGTATTTTTTTAAACCCAGATTATTTCCCTGGTATACCAGGGCATTTAATTTTCTTTTTAATCTAAAAAGAAAAGTCATACTACTTATGACTAAAGAATGATATTTTTGTGGCTGAAATTAGAAAGCACAAGATAGTTTTCAAGGCCAGCAAGCACTTCCTAACCAAATCCCCCACTTCCTTTGCTAGCTAAACATAACTACTTTAAAAGTGTACATCCTTAAAGAAGTTAGAATGGTGCACCTCACATGTAATAGCAGGCAGCTGGGAAGCCAATTGGTGCAGTCAGAGTGCACATTTTAGAAAGCAGCTTTTTAACATTCAATAACTAAGTGGTAATTGGGCACAGAAACATAACCTGTCAAAGTGAATCAAAACCCCTTTGCTTTTCAGAGAATTATTTGTAAGATTACACTAGAATTAAATTTGAACACACATCTACCCTATGCATTCAGTCAAATTATGAAACAAAAAAAATTGCTGTGCTTTCTTTGGATAAAATTAATGTCAGCTTTGTGTCCTTAAACCAGACCCGATCGGGAAATGAAATATGTTTAGTCCTGAAATAGTTGTGGTAATTTAATCCCTGCACTCTCCTTATTTTCTTGATGACAAAGAAAAACTCCCAACTGGCAGGGCCACCTGCACTGATTACTCCTCCATCCACACCCACAGAATATGAAAATGAGCCAATGATCATTAACCTTAATTTCTTCTAACATAAACCTCAGCTCTTTTTCAGTCTTGCTACTCAGGGAACTCCCCTGAGAAAAAGAAAAAGAGAAAGGGGGGAAATAAGGAAATAGGGAGTGAAGGCTCAGACCAAGTGGGAGGGGGGAGCCAAATGAAAAATGGAATCCACTGGCTTTTTAAAAACTGAACAGCTGGCTTATTAAACTTCATACAGCAGAGATGTTACAAAGATAAAGAGATTCTGAGACATCACTAACTCTCCAGATAGTGGGGTACCTTCCTGTCTGAGTCTCTACTCTGAGCAAACAATGAGAAAGGATACTTCCTCTATACCCTCCCACACCCACCTTGTTACATCCCACGCCTACATCCAGACATCACTACATAAAGATAGCTAGCAATAAAAGTTGGGTCTGGACAGCAGGAATGCAAGTATGGCTGTCAGATCTCCAGTATGAAGACGAAGGGGCTTCCGCAACCAGAAGAGAGATCTCCAAGGTGAGCACTTCCAATTACAGCAGAGAATATATAGCACCTTCTCTGGTCATTCACATTCAAATATGACCAACTGGAATCATTTTGGGACCAAGCTGTGTGGGGCTACATACCATTAGCATTACATCATCCTCTAATGGATAAGGAGCTAGTTGGAGCCCTAAAAAGAAACACAACCAGGAAAAGAGCAGGAACTCTTTTAGAAATAACAGTCTCTTTAGCACAGATGTGTGTACTGAAAATTGTCTTATGATGTTTGCCTACAGATCTTGAAATATCTTAAGCAGACTGCTCAAAGATAGTAAACCTAGGAAAACAAGGAACTCAACACAATAATACATGCAACACATGTATTCTGTGAAGCATTCCTGAAGCTGGAGAAAAAACAAACCTTAAAAATCATTACATTTGATGAATGAAAGCAGAACGCCTTTAAAATGTGTTTTTTCTTCCCATTAAAAATATTAAATGCAAAAGCAAACAAATGTTTAAAGAATATAACAAGAGCCTGACTGTATTACTTGCAAGTACATTTCAAGAGGTTTGTTGTCTACCTAGAGTACACAGAGACTTTGCTTACACAGTTATCCCCTCATTATTTCAGACCTCAATCAAGTAGCAGCTATGAGTGGGGTGAAGCAGAAAGGCAGGAAAAACAGACAAAAACAAAAACAAAAAAACTGGCTACAATTTGGTACTGGATTTGGAAGTTCAATTTCAACTAAAACTTGGCTTTGAGGTGCTGATTGCTCACCTCCTTTTTAGCCCACGAACTGTAAAAGGCAAACACACACACACACTTACACCCAGCCTTCTGTTTTCCTTCTCCTTTTTTTCCCTCCCTAATCAGGCTCTCAAAGGTCAATGGTCCTCTCTGGAAGTGAGGACAGAGTGTTGAAGTATTCAGTGCCATGAGTCATCTTAATAGATACTCTAGCGACTGCCTGTCACCCAGCAGTGAGCCGAGATAGCAGGGCTTTTAATAAAGCAGCACTTTTGCACACTCACGGCTCAGTTAATTTAATACCTGCCCTTGTTTACCAAACAGCACAGGCCTGTCTCCATGTCGATAACTTCCTAGTGACAGTGAGGCGATTGAATCTGGGCACGGAACAGATGCACCTTTTTACGCTCTGTTAAACCGTGTCACAGACTACAGCCCCTAAGCGCATTCCTTTATTTATGCTGCAGCCAGTTGAGCTAATTGTCAGAGACAGACCTGGTTCTAATTCTGCAGAGTCCAGCAACTGCAGGAATCTATGTGGTGAGGCACGAATTGTGCAGAACTCTAGAAGGGAATAGTTGAAAAACAGAAAGTACAGCTATCATCTGCCGATATTTTACCTAGAAAGCCTGTGAAAATATCTCCTATCTCAACCACAGGTTAAGAAAGTGAGGACAAAGTAAAACATCATGGGTATAAGAATGATGGAGGAGAAAGCAAATGTTCAAACAAATACCTACATCAAGAGAACACAAAATAGCAGTGGCAGTGTTCATCTTCCAAAGTACATGAGTTAGGCCTGTGTAGCAAAATATTCACAAGCTCAAAAACTACCCAATAATCCATATTCAATGCAGCTCACACCAGCAGTTCTGTACATTGCAGGATTGACCATTACAGACACTGTGAGGCAAGCCATTAATGCCACCAAAATTACTTGTAAAGCTAGTCTCTCAATCCAGCCATATAACTTGAGTCTGCTTGATCATGTGTAGACAAAGAAACTCCCATTTACTGTTCTCCTCACACTTTGTGGTATTAGAAGTGTTTCTTATTAGCTGTAATACCATACTCATATTTTATCAGTAGCAAGAGTTCACTCCAGTTAAAGTTCTTCACCCGTCATGGGCATTTTTCAGCAAATTAATGTCTTTTACTTGCATGACTTCTCCTCATATTATAATTTGGGGGTTTAAATGGATCATAATACTTTACAGAAAGTAAAAAGAGAAAAAGAGCTCAGTGTTGATAATTTTTACTACTTATGACTAAATGACCTCAACTGAGGAATAAAAAATTAAGTCATTTGTCTTATGAGGTAGAGAGGACATTTTACGGTGTACAATTTGGCTAATAACGGGTTGGGGCCGATCCTTAAGAAGTCACATGTTCCCATTGTCCCTTCACCCCCTGCTTATGTTTTTACCACATCCTAACAAAAACATGACCAGAACTGGTGAAAAACATACGGTTCCAACTAATGAATCACATACTTTCCCGCAAGTACAGTAAGTACTACCAGCTGTGTGACAGTCTTGCTTTGGCAGTGGAACCAGCTTAGAACAAGCCGGCCCATCTGAAAGCAGCTGTACTGAGAAACCACAAGCAATGTAAGTGTGTCTGCTGTCTCAGGGCAGCTTTGTCTCTGTTCTATGTCTCTGCTCTGTCCCCAGAACGTGCCAGCCATCTTGTTTAGAGAAAGTTTTAGAAATTACAGAGCAGAGAAGAAAATCCACAAATCAAAAAAACTTAAGTTTTCAGAAACTGCTGTCACTTTCTCAAGTGAAACGACCACAAGAGAACAATTAGAGAAAGACACCATTCTCCCTCATCCACCCTTCCCTATGTTCCTTTTGAGGCTTGCCATGGTTTAAAAATTGTGCTTTTTTACGTAGTTTAAAAATTGTGTTTATTTATGTATCTAAATAAGAGATAGGAGGCGGGGGGGAAGAATAGCACAAGATCCAGCTACTCACAGGCAGGCTGACACATGTATGCAAACACACACAAACACACACGCAGAACAATTCACAGATTATCAACTCATGCCATGAGCTACTGCAAAAAATTTCTATGATTTAAACTTGCCATTTATACAACAATAAGCTTCATTTGTAACCACAGAGCATTCTGAAAAAATTCCCTGGCAAGCTCCAGATATTTTTATACAAATGCACTTTTCCTTTCTGTGAAACAACATTCAAATGGATAAACATTACTGTTAAAGGGAAAGAAAGTCCAGCAGCATTGCTCTAGAAATGTAAGTGGAAATTGGTAGTATTTTTAAATCCTCATAGTGTGTGAAGGCAATAAATAATAAAATTTTGAAAACATCATTAAGTAAATAGTAACTTTCATGCAGTGCCTACCTACCATCTCAGGCTTGTTCTGAAAAAATCAAAGACTTAGGGTTGTCAGTTTTTACTTTTCCAAACTCTCAATTAGAAAAACAAATAAATAATGGTGAAATTATCTTCATTTTTTTGCAAATGTTTTAAATACAGGGAAGTCAAATATAAGGACATAAAGGAAAGGTCTGCCTTTGACGTTTACCTTTATAACCTAATTTAGCCAAATACACAACTCTACACTTGTGTCATAAAGATGCTTTATTCAGTAATAATCTAATTCAAAAGTTATATTAACACCACATCTTTTTTGTTTATACCACCGTTCTATGAATAATTTTTGTTTTGAGTGAAGCTGTCATCAACATAACACTCAAAGAATGGTCAGAAGTCTCACTACACTAATTAGAGAAAATCTTGGCCCTGTGGTTTAAATTCCTCCTAAATGAATTTTAATGTTTGTGTGTTTAGGGAAGTTCAGGATTGGGATGCTGTCAAAAGCATGTGCTGGGGTACATCCAGCAATCACATCCATCCTCATGGTTGATCAAATCAGACAGCAGGCTTGAGAGCACCAATAGTAAAGGAGAGAGAGCAAATGATGGAGACTGGCAGGCTTACCTTGGAGACACTACCGGTTCCATTCCAGACCACCGTAGTAAAGTGAGTCACATGAACTTTTTGGTTTCCCAGTACATATAAAGATTATGTTTACTCTACTGTAGTCTATTAAGTGTGCAATAACATTAGGCCTAAAAAAACAAAGTACATTCCTTAATTAAAAAATTCTTTATTGTTAACAAATGCTAACCATCATCTGAGCCTTTAGTGAGTTGTAATCTTTTTGCTGGTGTAGAGTCTTGCCTCAGTGTTAATGGCTGCTGGCTGATCAGAATGGTAGTTGCTTAAGGTAGGGGCGGCAGTGGCAAATTCATAAAATAAGAAAACAATGCAGTTTGGTACATAAATTAACTCTTCCTTTTATAAAAGAATTCTCTGTAGCATGCATATAATGCTGTTTGATGGCATCTTACCCACAGTAGAACTTCTTTTAAAACTGGAGTCAATCCTCTAAAACCCTACTGCTGCTTCATTTTGTAAAAAATGCAGTAACTGCAAAGTGCAATGCAACGAAGCACAAGAAAAGGACGTATGCCTGTGTTTATGCCTGAAGAACAAGATTTTTCAAATATTCGACTAAAACATAGATTTAAAAAATAGCATACTGATAAAGAAGGCATGATTTTAAAAGAATACTGATGAGTTTATAGTACTCTTAGTTCATGTTAAATATAAGGAAGAATACTAGTCTAAAGGGGAAAACTCTAAAATTGGATTGTAAAATCACACAATAAAATCAAGGAAAAGTTAACATGGTTGAGGCCAGGTACAGTGTCTCATGCCTGTAAACCCATACTTTGGGAGGCTGAGGCAGGAGAATTGTGCCCAGAAGTTCAAGACCAACATGGGCAATATAGCAAGACCCTGTCTCTTATAAAAATAATAAAAAAAAAACCAAAACAGAAAATAAGTCCTGTAGCTCATGCCTACAGTCCCAGCTACTCAGAAGACTTGAACCTAGGACTCTGAGGTTGCAGTGAGCTATGACACCACCACTGCACTCCATCGTAACAGAGGGAGACCCCGTTTAAAGAGAAAAGAAAGAAAGGGAGAGAGGAGGGAGAGGGAAAGGGAAAAGGAAATAGAGAGGGAAATAAAGAAAGATAAAAGAGCTAATATTGTTGAGTAAAACCTATGATGAAATTATTATAAAGTCATTAAAACGTTTAGTTATTAATGGCAGAGAAAGACAGTTACAATATATTGAGAAGTTAAAATCAGCTTGTGGAGCAGTATAGACAGTATTATCCTCCTTTTCATTTTTAAAATGAATATAGGAGAAAGAAAGACATCAAAAAATAGCCTAAAATGATTAACAGCTATGTGGATAGAACTACTGGCAATGATTTTATTGTTGTTAAACTGTGTTTTCTAAACTTTATTGACTATGTATAAATTACAGATAGGAAAAATAAGAAATAAGTGCAGGCTTTTTCATGTTTTTCTTTTCCCTTCCACAATGTAACAAATTTAATTGTTAAGAAATCTAATAATTAGATTTCTGGTCCTCACCAGTAGTTATACTTGAAAACTTATATATGCTAAAAAAAAAAATGTGGTGCTTTTCCTAAAAATCATTGGTTTACTTTGAATAATTCTTTAAAATCTACATGTATAGTGTGTGTATATGTGTGTGTTTTCTTTGTAAAATCTTAAGACAAATAATTTACTTATCCTCCTCCCTCAGGTGCCCAAGAGCATATTTTCATAATCTGAGATACAAACTAGCTTTTGTTAATTCAAAGTTTGCATAGTTAATGAACCACAGACTTAAATCTTCACCTTTCTAATAAAAATAATACCTTTAAATAGTGCTTCTAATCGCAAAAGCACACCCATAAAATAAAAAAACAAACTCACCACTGAATCCCATCCCTTGACCCATAATACAGCAGCTGCCCTGAAGAACACAATCCAGGGCACTGGAGTAATATGTGATCTTGTAATAGGATAAAGGCAACAGAGCAAAATCTGTTAAACATCCTTATCAAGGTTGAAACATGGCAGAAATAACTAGATTAATAACCATCCTCTTGAAATAAGGGACTTAGAATCACATACAGTAATCAAGAGGATTTACTGTTAAAGAAGCATTCAACGTTTTTCATTCTATAACTTCTGAAAGGGCTGGTACAGACACTCATTTGGCATCTATTTATTGACCAATTACCATAGTCTAACATTTTTTTCCCTTGGTAGAGTGTCATGGCATCATAGCTCACAGCAACCTCCAACTCTTGGGCTCAAGTGATTCTCTTGCCTCAGCCTTCTGAGAAGCTGGGACTACAGGCACCTGCTGCAACACCTGGATATTTTTAGCGATGAGGTCTCGTTCTGGCTCAGGCTAGTCTTGAACTCCTGAGCTTAAACAATCCACCCACCTCCCAGAGGTGCTAGAAATACAGGTGTGAGGCACACCATGGTCTAACATAGTGTCCAATGTTTAGGTCTGAACAATTATAAAGAGAAACTTCTTTTTTTTGAGAAAGAGCTTACTTTGTTGCCCTCAGTAGAGTGCCATAGCGTCATAGCTCACAGCAATGTTAAACTCTTGGGCTCAAGTGATTTTCTTGCTCAGTCTCCCGAGTAGCTGGGACTATAGGTGACTGCTACCATGCTCAGCTTTCTTTAGAGATGAGGTCTCACTCTGGCTCAAGCTGGTCTTGAACTCATGTGCTCAGGCAATCCACCCACCTTGGTCTCCCCAGGCACTATGATTATAGGCATGAGCCAGCTGGCCTAGAAACTTCTTAACATAAAAACCATCAACTGTAAGAGAAAATACAAATCCCTATAATTTTAACACACCATGTAAATGAGTAGTAGAAACATAGGGAACATTCCAGGGAAACAGTGGAGGGCCTGAACTTGTTAGGGTCTTTGGAACTACTTTAGGAAAAAAGGTAAGACTAAATGAAACTTAAATAAATGTTTACTAGCCAACCAGGCAAGACTGAAAGTGACTATGGAAAAGCAAGAACAATATGGGATAATGTTCCTGGAATCAGCAGAGAATTACAAGCTGATCTGGGCTGCTGGGGCAATAAGGCCCAGCAAGAAGAGACAAGAGTGGAAGCTGGAGAAGGAGACGGTCTACCAATCACAGAGGGTCTGATCTGTCCTTTAAAGAGCTTCTGAGTTTCCCTTTGCCTAATTAAACACTGAGAAAGACTCAATCTCCATATATCACAAGAGTCAGGTTATCTCATGTATAATAGGAAGAGCTATTCCCTCTTATCTTTATTTTTGTTTCAAAAACATATTTACTGAACCCTGTCAATATGCCAAGCACTGTTTTAGGCACTGAGAACTCAGGAACAAATAGTCCTGCTCCCTTGTCCTTAGGAGGTCACTTCTGTCGATTCTTCACATGAGGTAATAATTTCTTTAAAAGCACAAACAGAAAAATAGGCCTGGCCTTGATGCCTTTTGAAGCCTGAAAGCAAAGAAATATTAAGATGAAAAAGAATCTGCATATTTAAAAGCACCATCCCCAAATCATTTTATAGGGTCCCATTCTGCCCATTTGATGAAATCATAATTAAAGAGAAGAATTTGTCAAGGCACTACTAATTGTTAAATGTCAGCATATCAGACCAACCAAAACAGAAAAACTATTCTCTTGATAAGGTGACAGGTACAAAGGTACACTTGTGTTGTACCTTTGTTCATCCATTATATTGGGGACATGCTGCTGTATCTTTGACTGAGACACCATCCCAAGGTATAGTTTAATGCATCTGAGAAGATTCCAGATATAACAGTGTGATGCAAACTTTGACAACAGTCAAATTTTAGCACCAACTTTTATGCAAAAGTCTATACCCCATAAAAGCTACTTTCTCAATTCCTAATGCAATACTCAGAGAAAACAATATAATTGAGTTTTATAGGAGGGTAGATTTCTTAATACCAGCTGGTAATATTTGGGCCCTGAAGCATGAGAACTGATCATATTAAAATCCAGATACCAGCTATTATACCTAAAATTGTTGCTTCATTCATATTTAGCATAAAGAGGAGCCTATCTAAAGCAGGCCCTATTTAATACAATGTGGTTTTAATTGGAGTCTGTTTCAGATGAGCCACCTGTATTTCATCTTTTAAAAATTATCCATAATTTTCTGCGCAATTTGCCTCTGCAACATAACGAAGAGCAGTTAGTTATAAATTATTGCCATTGTTTAGACGTCTAAGAAGAGAAAGAAACCCTCTATTTACTGAAATATGTCAGTCTTGTACCAATGAACAAACCTGGGAGCCTAGCGTTCTGGTTCTGTCCAGTGCATGGATGAAAAAGGTTATCCACACGCAAGTATTATTAAGCCTTAACTTGAAAAACAACAGATTAAAGCCCTGTTATTTCTGCTTTAGCTAAACATCATTATAGCTACTCTGAAACCTAGTGCTCTTTTTAGCAAAAGCATACTTTCTTTTTTACTCAAGAAGAGCTTTTTTTTTTTTTTTTAAGATTTCTAACTGTGGAAATTCTGTTTCCAGCAACTATCTCAAGTAACTTTTTTTGTTCATAGTGTGCTAGCTCTAGTTTGCAATTATTTCCACACCAGTATATTCACAGTTTGTCCCTAACTAAAATCATTCAAAAGTTTTATGTAATGTCACCATTTCTAGGATATTTTCCATTTTCACTGTTTATCTGACTAGTATTTTTTAAGGTATTCTGAAACAGAGCATATCATATCATCGAGACTGTTTTAAATACAGATCCAAGTACACAGGGGTTTGCATTTGTGTGATGCCTTTAAGAACTACCTAGCAAATAAAACACCTAAAAGGCAACTTTTTTTGAGACAGAACTTCACCTTGTTACCCTGGGTAGAGTGTTGTGACATCATAGCTCACAGTAACCTCAAACTCTTGGGCTCAAGAGATCCTCTTACCTCAGGCTCCCAAGAAGCTGAAACTACAGGTGCCCACCACAACATTCGGCTATTTTCAGATACAGGGTTTCAATCATACACAGACTGGTCTTGAACTCCTGAGCTCAAGCAGTCCCCCCACCTCAGCCTCCCAGAGTGCTAGGAGGCCATGCATGCCCAGTCCCTAAAATGCAACTTTTAAAGAAGAATCCTTAAATCTGTCCCTGAATTGCCAGAAACATGCCACAATACATGCAACTAGTTAAAGTCAGAATTTCAGTGTGTGTCAAATACATTAAAATTATTTCTGGTCACAGGATGAAATTATGCTTACTGTAGGGTATTTAGCAAAAAATAAAGTATCACAATCTACTAAAATGTGTTGGCACTATTTATTAAACTATACTACCCAAATTTGTCTCTTTATGCTTACTAACACAAGTAATTTCTTATTATTTTATTTTATTTTTTTGCCTGGCGCCGAGTTTGAACCCACCACCGCTGGTATATAGGTTGGGCATCCTGCTCCTTGAGCCACAGGCGCCGCCCAACACAAGTAATTTCTAATTAGTATTTCTCCTCTGAACAGTTTGTTTTGCATCAGGATCTTACTCACCCTGTGTTTTGATAGGACTATTTGTATTAATAATTCCTCAATTCCAATTTACTCACTGTGAAAACTCAATGGACTCAAATACACTATAGATATAGAACCTTTCTCTTTTGCAAATGTCAACGTATTTTTTTCACTCACATACTTTATCCTTTTCTCTATTATTAAGTTCTGAGCTTGCCTGACCTTCTCTCCTATTTAAAACATTTAGATTTGAGGGTATCACCATCAGCTTGCATTGTTTTCCTAATTTTTTGACATATAATTATCACAATTAGTCACATGAAGTCTGGAAACCTGGTTAGTAACAAATAGGCAAACTAAATATGATTATTGTATTAAGAGTACTAAACTCCAAATTCTAACCTCAGGAGAATTGTTGCCATTTAGTCAACAAAATTATCCTGTAATTAGACCTTCAAATATCTCATTTTTAAATACCCATGTCTGAACCTAAGAAGCAGCATATATGATATGTGATAATTCAACTCAAACACATCAGCAATTTCCTTTATATTCCCTTATGGAAGTTATACTTTGAGTTTAGTGCCAATTGACAGAATCTATTACTGGCCTAGTTTATGTAAATTACATATAGCATACCCATATGGAAACCAACATTCTCACAGAAACTGATGTCAATGCTTAATAATAAACACTATAACTTAGCAGTATCTGTGGCAGTTTCTCTTGTGCTCGTATTTTGCTGCACTATTTCAGTAATTTATTTGTTCAGCTATTTAGTCTATGAAGTAATGCAAAGGCTTTTGAATTTTCTCACCATAGGTAAAAGGCAAATAATGTCATCCTATGTTGTATTAGTTACACAATAAAGGACTCTTTGAAAGGTTATCATCTTAAATAATCTTCATCTAGAAATTATCCTAAACATTGGTAGATAACAATGCTTCTGCTTAAACATACTAGTTTGTGAAAGTTGCTAATTAATTTTATTTATTTACTTTATAATTTTATGTCTTTTTTTGTTAGTCTTCATTATATAAAATTTATTAATGTGCCATGTGCTCTATCTGCTTTCATTTACTATTTTGTACTATCTTTGATTACTTTGGTAAGTATTTTTCTATTTTAATAAGCATGGTCTTTAAGCCGGGCATTGTGGCAGGCGCCTGTAGTCCCAGCTACTCAGGAGGCTGAAGCAAGAGAATCATCTGAGCCCAGGAGTTGGAGGTTGCTGTGAGCTGACACCACGACCCTCTACCAAGGGCAATAAAGTAAAACTCTGTCTCAAAAAAAAAAAGGAAATAAGCATGATCTTTATGTTATAGTAAGAATATACAGATTTACTGGAAAGCAACTCAAAAAAGTAATTAGTGATTAGAATAGCACCTGAATTAATAATGAAGATTTTTGTGTATATGCACAAGACATAGTTTGAAATCACATATTTCAAAATGGGGAGGCCAATTCTGTTACCAGACTTTCTTGACCAACTCTTGTTGGAGACTTGAACATGGATAAATATATTTCTGGGTACAATCTATTAGACACTCAACAGACTTTTTAAGATTTGGTGCCTAAATGCCATAATCAGTTTTTTAATAAAGATTTCTTCAATACAGAGGAGAATGTACTTATTTAAAATGTGACTACCGGCTCAGTGCCCATAGCTCAGTGAGTAGGGCACCGAGACAGTAGTAAATAAAAAAATAAAATGTGACTACCAACACATCCCACATTCCAATATGACAAGGGATATGGCAGGAATGGCTGGAAATAAAAGGAACAAAAGGTTTCCCTACAAGTAAAAAAAGAGATAGCAAAATGGGATAGATTATCAAGGTTGGGCTATTTATTTTATTAATGTTCAGAGACTAGAGGCAATTTAAATTTAAGAAGGAAGGCTATTCAAAAAAGTAAATGACAAAATAATCTTAGGACTGTTCCTTGAACTACTTTAGCTATTAAGATTGCTAAGATTGCTAAGATGAGCAAACTAGTACTCCTGAAGACTAAATTAAAATTTGAGGCCAGGCATGATAGCTCATGCCTATAATCCTAGCACTCTTGGGAGGCTGAGGCAGGTAGATTGCTGGAACTCAGGAGTTTGAGACCAGCCTGAGCCAGAGCAAGACCAGTCTTATGCCAAGATAGCTAGGCATTGTGGTGGGTGCCTGTAGTCCCAGCTACTTGGGAGGTTGAGGTAAGAGAATCGCTTGGGCCCAGAGTTTGAGGTTGCCGTGAGCTATGATGTCATTGCACTCTATTGAGGGTGGCATCATAGCTCATAGCAACCTAAAATTGATAGCCTATTGACTTTGTCTCAAAATAAAATAAAATAAAATAAAATAAAATTTGAAATTATAATGGCACATTGGTCATAAAATCATAATGCTGAAGTACCTAAAGAAAAAAAACTACTATCACAACAATAAGAATATCTGATCATCTACAATTTATTGTTTAGGAAAATACAAGTTTGTTTTTTGTTGTTGTTGTTGTTATAGTTTTGGCCAGGGCCAGGTTCAAACCCACCACCTTTGGTATATGGGACTGGCGCCCTCCTCCATGAACCACAGGAGCTGACCCAAAATACAAGTTTTAAATTAACCGTTCTGTTTAATTTCTATACATCTATGTGCCATGAAGCATGGCTGAAAAAGGAGTACAGACACAGATTTCAAATACAGAGAACATCAAAAAAAAAATCTGAAGGGAAAAGATGAATGCTTTTTTTAGCCAGAGTTGTCTTAGTCTGTCGTCCTGGGTAGAGTGCTGTGGTATCATAGTTCACAGCAACCTCAAACTCTTGGGCTCAAGAGATCCTCCTGCCTCAACCTCCTGAGTAGTGGGACAACAGGCACCGGCCACAATGCCTGGCTAGTTTTTTCTATTTTTAGCAGAGATGGAGGCTTATTCTTACTCAGGCTGGTTTGAACTCCTGAGCTCAGGAGATCCACCTGCCTCGGCCTTCCAGAGTGCTAGGAATATAGGCATTAGCCACTGCACCCAGCAATTGAATGTCTTTTCTTTATTTTTTAGTCAAGCTATCTGCATATCATTCACTAAATCCTTAACATAAACCAAAAAGTTGAAATGTTATTTTAAGCAGCAGTCTTTAATTAGTAAACTACAAGAGTGTTGATGCAAAATATAAATACAATTTTAAGTCATTTGTTCTGTATTCTTCCATGATTTTTATTATTATTTTTAAAGCCAAAACAGTGCCTTCCTAGCTAATGGGAAAAACAGGTTAGAAGACCCATGAGAGTAAATTCTACTGTGGTTCAAAGTCAACTGCTTTGACTCTTTTTTTCCCTCCTCCTCCTCTTCCTTGCTGTCTGGGAAGGGGAAATTATTTTTCTCCATCTCCTTTTCTTACCATACCTTTATGGCTTTCATTAGCCACATGAAAGGCTATAGAATTGCTAATTTTGTGTTCAAAATTACTTAGTGCTGAGTCCCACATATGACAAACTCCTACAGAAAATCACACAAAGAGGTGAGTCTCTCCAGGTTCTTAACTGACAAAATTTAAAAGAAAATGCCCTTTTGGGGTACATGTATGCAGATCTAAACTGAAGTTGGAATTATGTGAGAGATACGGTGACAGATTCGGCAAGCAACCTTACAGTATAAACACAGCATTTCAAGTTATGATGTTCACCCAACATCAAAGCCATCTATCCAGAACATGCAGGGACAAGCATCTTCCAGGGAAGACCTGCCTATGTCAAATGGCTAACTCCCCAAAATAAACCAGCGTGTGGTTTAAATCACAATAGTTCATAATAAGCTTTGGCTTTATCACACTAATTCCAAGTGTTCAAAGCCATAACTAAATTTCTGTGTGTGCCCAAAGTATTTGTTCAAAAAAATAAAAGTAGTAATCTTCCCAAAAGGCAACAGCAGCCTCATACATTGCAGAGACATGTACACACAACTAAGCACTTAGCATACCTACTGAACGAAAAAGGCCTTGCCTAGGTAAGGATAGCATCCTGCCAACTAGAAATTTTAATATACAAATGAATTCAGATCAAGAGAAAAAAGCCATCTGTTGTATCAAGGGTGAAACATGATATATTAGGCAAGGAAAAAAAGTACATGATTCAAAATGTTAAGGAAATTGTGGTCTAATTTATATATAGTGAAATAAACAGATTTTAAGTGTTCATAAAGAATATATTTTGGAGGAAACAAGCAAAAATCAGAGACACACTTGGGGGTGGTTGATAACAAAATCACTGGGGTATCATAGGCAACTATAATTAGCAACTGGTAACTCTGAGCAGGACTGGATAGGCCTCCTAAATTTTAAATGGTTGCTTCAAGCTAAATTTCTGGGAACTTCTTTGGTCTAGTAATCAGTCTGAGAGTCTTGTAGGAACAAGCTTTCTCGTGGTATTTCCACTGCCTCGTGGTTTCTGGCAAGGTTACACTGTCTACAGAAACAAGATTTTCTAAAGAGTGTCTTATTATTTCCATTTCCTATCTCATCTGAAACCAAGTGCACAGGCATAAAAATGTTAAAATACACACATATGCAAACTTCTCATCATCAAGGTAGTTTCTAAATCAAGTCAAAAGAAATTCATCAATAGTACTTTAAACAGTCAAGGCAACCCGTGTTGTACTGATTACTAAATAAAACAGAACACTTGGAAGAAGAAAACCAAATAATTTTATATTTTTTGAAAAGTGGGTTCTTATAACTGAGCACCCAAATAAATCTTAAGATTACAAGGATCTCTCTTATATATATGAGTCTTTCCTGCATCCTCAAAAGTCCTCTATGTCTTTAATTATATGTAAAACCTTTACATACTAAGTACATTGTTATATATTATTCTACATTCTACTCATAAAAGTATAGTCCTAGAAAAAGATACCTTTTAAAAGAACAGGAAAAAAAAGTTTTCAACTATGAAAATATACTAAACAGAAAATGGTAAACTTCTAATAGAATGGGATAATACAATTTGTAATGTTTGCCTTACTTAAAACCGACAAATAAAACTTACGATTCTCAGAAGTGAATTGAACATCTAAATAAAATGACTATAGAAATTCCCAAAGTTGAAGATATTAATTAAAAAGTAACAACATCTATGATAGCAATGTAACTTCAAAATAATGATTCAATGGTTTCTGATTTAAAAATACAAGATATTTAGAATGTCCAAGGCTTAAGAAACTCTCCTTAGATGAAAAATGTTGTCATGTGTCTATTTTAAGGCTATTAAAGAAACTTTTCCACAATGCTAAGTTAAAAAGTTTTGAGCTTATGAGAAAATTGTTGTATTTAGTTTTATGCAAATATTAGTTAAAAAATATTCTTGGAAGATGTTGCAGAGGACTTTTTATCAAAAATAAATTATAGTTCAAATAACAGAAATAAGTAGGGGCGGCACCCGTGGCTCAAAGGAGTAGGGCACCAGCCCCATATGCCTGAGGTGGCAGGTTCAAACTCAGCCTAGGCCCAAAACTGCAAACAAACAAACAAACAAAAATAATAGAAATAAGTAAAATGCATATTCGTAACAATGTTATTATTGGCTTCTGATGTAAATCTGGTCTTTCATTCTAATATTAAATTTTAGCATTTACTTACTAATTACCAAAATTTAGAAAGGACAAAAAGCTCAATGCCTGGCCTGTTTGTTTCTGCCGATGTAAGATGTAACATACATTTCAATAACGAATTCAAGTTGTAAGAAATAATTACAATCTTAATATACTACTGTTAAATGCTATTATTGTATTTCCTTTTTAAAATTATCCTTATATGAGTGCTTCTTTATCTTCCCTATATCAAAATTTTTTATTTCCTTATTAACACCAATAACAACAAAAATGGACCTGACAATATCACATGTTAAATCAGAGGAAAAAAATTTTCCAAAAGTAGATTATATTGTTCCCTCATTAGAGAAGTTTAACGGATTTCTTTTAAAAGACCAATTTTGATTATTACAGATATATGAACCCATTTCCATTATACTGCTTCTAAAGATTGTAAACCCAAAGTAGTAGTACAAATAGCTTCTTCATAAAAAATAGGGGACCAGTGAAGAATCTAACACACCTCTATCCTTAATCTCACCAAGCCACATTTCAGGTTAAGAAAATCAACCAAAAAAGAAAAAAGAAAGAAAAGAAAATCAACCAAAGGAAGAAAACTAAGTCATCAGACTACAAAAATTAAGAGTGGCTGTATGTAAAATAACTACATTTATGAATACCAAATATTCTTAGAGATCAGAAAACACAGACTCTCTGTAAACTACAACTATCATTCCCACACTACACTTCACATCCAGACCATATAAATAAATTCCATTAAATCCAAATACATTACAATTCAACTAATTTTGACATCTTTACAATGTTTAACAAAACACATGAGGGACAGAAGCCTTTCATGTTAGAAAATGGCAATTATTAACTACCAGTTTTCAAATAAATTTTCATTTACTGGTTAACAGTTTCCAAAGAAAACAGAGTCCTCCTATTCTTACTGTGTTTCATCATTTCAAATTATATAGCTCCATGAAGAGGTCTTTTTACTAGGCTGAGCAAAGTCATAGAAAATACTTAAGTTCATGCAACAATTTTAAGATATTTTAACAACCCCATGCGCAACAGGAGGCATCAAATACATGAACTTTAGCTGGCAGCATAACAAGCTAGCTGAAGAGCCTGAACTGGGCACCAGAACAGCTGGAACCAAGAGTTGGCTCTATCCCTTGTGGTCACAGGACATCAAGCCTCTGGATTTCAGTTCTTACAATGAGTCTAACACTATAATCCTTTTACTTTAGAGACAAAGGTACTTAACTCAATAAGCAGTACTTTCACAGCTCTAGAAAGAGTTAAGATACCATCACCATGAACGTTTACAGATGTGCCAGGATGTGAATACAGGAAATTGGACCCTCCTAATAAGACTCACTTAGAAATGCTCATGGAGAAACTCATGAAAATTTCTAGATAAAGAAACTACTGGGGCTCGGCGCCTGTGGTCCCAGCTACTTGGGAGGCGGAGGCAAGAGACTCACTTGAGCCCAGGGGTTGGAGATTGCTGTGAGTGATGCCACAGCACTCTACCCAGGGGGACAGCTTGAGACTCTGTCTAAAAAAAAAAAAAGAAATTCACTTCCCATATTATGCAAAATTGTTGCCATCACTATCAGGATGTACCATTACTCCTCATGTCTTGGG